>APFE031204538.1:205457-229901 GCA_000404065.3 Pinus taeda | reverse complement strand
AAGATTTTGATAGGATCTCCTACCCCCTCGTCTTTCTTTTCATCTGCCATGGGAGGTCGTCGAGATTTGCAAGGCTGGTCTTGCAAAGGTTCGACCAGTTCAATCCCTAACTCCTTATATCTCGACCTCGTTGGGGACATGCAAAGAAAAACAGAGAAGAAATGCAGACCGCTCTGATACCACTGATCCAGATTTAAACAGGAACGCAACAAATTATAGAGATAACCATAAACATAGAGATGCAGCGGAAATAATACTTCATTTCATTAATGTAAAATAATGAAATATGCTTACAAACGGGAATGGAAATAAACCAGCTAGGGCAATGGTAGCTTATCTCTGAGAAGAGATGTGGCGGCTACATGCCTTTGAACTTTCTTACAATGAGGCTCAAGGGCCTTTTTACTATTGAACAATAAGAAAAAACCCTAAACAACCAAAACCCTAACCCGAGGAGATGTAACACCAATAGTTTGTGGGCCCCGTTGGGGTGAGTTGGACAGCCAACTTCCAGGGGTCGCAAATTGGTCATATTATCTCTGTTTGATGCGCATGATAGCCCGTTGGAAATATCTCTCTGAAGACTAGGATGGAAAAGACGATTTTAGATAGAAAATCGATCGTGGTAGATTTCCCAAAAAATATCTTTCCCAAAAAATGTCGTTTAGGGCCTCAAAACGGATTCGGAAGTTTAGGACCTGAAAAACTGCTAAAAATAGTAAATTGTGCTACAATTAAGGAAACCAAAAAACTGAAAGAAGCACTGGTGGGGATCCAAGTGGAATTAGCGGGTGTCCACCAATATCCACTTGGATCATCGAGCCCACTACTCTTCACATTCATCATGACATGCAACAGGTCTTGAATCGATACCAATAGGTATTTAACAAGCCTAAAGAGCTCCCACCCTCTAGAGGGGAACATGATCATAGCATCACTTTGTTCCTAGGGGCACAATATCTGAATGTGCATCCATATTGATATCCTTTCGCCCAAAAGAATGAAATTGAAAAAATCATCAAGGAACTCCTTGAAGCCAATGTCATTCGTCCTAGCATCAGTCCTTATTCATCACCAGTGGTCATGGTGCTCAAGAAATATGGGGAATGGCACATGTGTCTAGACTTCAGGGCCCTCAACAAGCTCATGGTCAAAGACAAATTCCCTATCTCAATTGTTGATGATCTGTTGGATGAACTACATGGTGCCCAATTCTTTACTAAGCTATATCTTCGCTCTGGATATCACTAAATAGGCATGAAAGAAGTAGACATTCCCAAGACTTCTTTCCGAAATCATGAAGGCCATTATGAATTCTTGGTCATGCCATTTAGTCTCTATAATGCCCCATCCACTTTTCAAAGCCTCGTGAATCACCTGGGAAAAACATCTTCAGCATGTAGACCTTCTCTTGCAACTGCTCTGGAATCATAAATTATTTGTCAAATTGTCCAAGTGCTCTTTTGGTATGGAAGAAGTTGAGTATTTGGGCCACATTTTGGGTCATGAAGATGTCCAGGTGGATCCCAAAAAGATACAGACAATGCAAGATTGGCCCCAACCAAAAACCTTGAAGAGTTTGATGGGATTCTTGGGTCTCACTGGCTACTATCGCAAATTTGTCCACAATTATGGTCGCATTGGTAGACCCCTCTCCAACCTTCTCAAGAAAAATTCATTCCTATAGACTGATGCAGCACAACAAGCATTTATGGCTCTCAAACAAGCCATGTGTTCCACTCTAGTATTGGCACTACCAAACTTCACCAAATATTTTGTGATTGAATGTGATGCTTCAGGTACTAGTATTGGTGTTGTCTTAATGCAAGAAGATTGACCCTTGCCTTTCACTAGCCAACAACTGAGTGGGAAACATTTGGGACAATATACCTATGATAAGGAGATGATGGCCATCTTACATGCAATAGATACCTGGTGACCATACTTATTGGGGCGACATTTCCAAATCCGCAAAAACCATCAAAGCCTCAAATATTTTTTAGAGCAACGTCTATCCTCGCCTAGCAAAATAAATGGCTGGCCAAAATGCTGGGATATGATTATGATATAATTTACAAGAAAGGGTGCGAAAATGTAGTAGTGGATGCTTTATCGTGCCAATTTGAGGATGAAAGCACCCTGCTATCAATCTCTCTTCCCATACCAGATTGGATTGAAGAAGCCCACAAGGAATTGTTTTCACATCCCTCTCTCTCCCAACTCATTAATAACTTGAGAGTAGATCCTCATTCCTTAGTTGGTTACTCTTGGAAGGATAAAATTCTTCGCTACAAGGATAGAGTAGTTATATCACCAACATCCACCCTTAAGACACTCATTTTGGCAGAGTTGGACTCATCTCCCACTGCAACCCATGCAAGCTTTCAAAAGACTTATGCTCGCACTCGTCGTTCTTTCTTTTGGATAGGCATGAAAATTGACATTATTGCTTTTGTAGTTGAATTTGATGTGTGTCAACACCACAAAGGAGAAACAGTCAAGTCACCAAGCACCTTACAACCATTACCCATCCTTGCCTCAATCTAGACAGATGTTTCTATGGATTTCATTACTGGTCTTCCGAAGTTAGGCAACAAGTCAATCATCATGGTAGTTGTAGACAGACTTTCTAAATATGCTCATTTTTGTGCTCTACCCCACCCATTTACCCACACTTTTGTGGCTCAAGCTTTCATGGACCAGATCTTCAAACTGTATGGCATGCCCACTTCCATTATGTCTGATCGTGACCCGACTTTCACCACTAACTTTTGGCAAGAACTTTTAAAGCTAGAAGGAACCAAACTCCAACTAACTACTTCCTATCATCCCCAAACTGTTGGTCACACTGAAGCAGTCAACAAATGTTTGGAGACATACCTAAGGTGCTTCACTTCAGAAAAGCAACATCAATGGGTACAGTGGCTACCTCTAGCTGAATGCTGGTATAATACTAACTATCATGCAGCCACCAAGATGACTCCATATGAAGTAGTGTATGGTCAACTCCCACCTTCACCTACTTCTTATATCCTTGGATGCTCTAAGGTGAAATCAGTGGATCAACTCCTACAAAACTATGTAGCCATGCTAGCCTGTCTCAAAGATAATCTCCATCAAGCTTAGAATCACATGAAGCAACAAGCATACCAACATTGTTCAGAGCACACATTTCAAGAAGGGGATCAAGTATTCCTGTGACTGCAACTATATAAGAAAACATTGCTCAAAGAAGAGGGTTGCCAAAAATTAGCTCCAAAATTCTACGGACCTTATCAAATACTTCAGCGCATTGGAACAGTAGCCTACAAGCTAGCCTTGCCACTAACTTCAAAAATCCATCCAGTCTTCCATGTATCATTCCTCAAGAAAGTGGTGGGGAACAATTGCAGAATTCAATCCAGTCTACCTGAATTGGATGAAGAAGGTTCACTCTGGCTCAAACCTAAATAGGTCCTCGATACGCGAGAATGACATCTCCGCAGTCGCACGATCAAGGAAGTACTCGTCAAGTGAAAGACACCTCTCTAAAAGATGCGACCTGGGAACCAACCACTATTCTTCAACAGTTTCCGCAGCTTCAACCTTGAGGACAAGGCTACTTTTGATGGGGGAGGGCATGTTAGGGTCCAACCCTAACCCCTTTATTTATGTAATAGGGTCGAGTCATAGTTATAGTTAGTTAAAGAGTCAATAAAGTCTGTGTTAATAATCGTAAGTGGTTGACCCACATTTAAGAAAGAGACCACAGTTAGTTGCAAACGGGCCATGATATTAGATAGATGGTATTGAGAGAACCATGGTAATGACCCATGGTATTGTATGTATGAATCCTATATAAAGGATAGAGACTCCCCATTGAGGGATATTGTGTCTTATTTTATAATTGAGCTTTGCTCTGTTGGAGGTTGCCCCCTCGAAGAGGCAAGTGAACATTGCTTTCATCTTTGAATAATAAAATACTTGTTGTTTTTCTCATTTTGTTTTGTGTTCTGGGTTTTATTTCTTCACATATTTGGTATTCTGGAATTTCTTGTAGGTCAAGTGCATAACAGAATGGGTGTGTTGTTTAAATACAATTGAATAGCAGAGCTAGGTAGAATTCCATTTGGAATTCCAGATAGATCAAAATCTTGACAAGATAGCCATTGATAGTTGATCATTGATTACCAGATGATTGACAATATTGTGCCTATCATGAAAATCCTTAAGAGTTGTATTGTCATCAATGTAAAACCTTTGGAAATATATTGAAAATTCCCTTTCATGAAGCTAACCAGATTGGGTAATGAATGTGGAGCAGGTATGCCAGGTGGTGAGTTCTAGCGACCGTCAATAATTTATACATGTCTTAAATGTTATCCAAGGGGAGGGGGAGGGTATTGCCATGTCTTGCGAGCTAGTGGGACGATGACAACTTGTTTTCCCCCTTTTTCCATCGTGGTCACGCTATCCAAGGATAATACAAGAAAATGCTAATATTTAGTAAAAGAACATTTTTTTCTATTTATTGCGACAAGAGGTGCTCTCTAGCCCAGTATGGTATAGATGTAATGCCATGTGAACAATTTGACTTAGTCAAAATAAAATAAAAATAAAATAAAACAATTAATGATTACAATTATCAATAAGGCATTTTAACTAGGTCAAATTACATCAAACTAGATCAAATCAATAGTTAAATTAACCTAGATCTATCTTAACTCTGGATCTACCAAACACCAAGAGGAATCAAATCTCTTGAGATACAAACCTCTTTTAGAGTGAAAAATATTGATTCGTCTCGACACTTAATAGATATAAAATTAAATTGATTTATATATAGATATACCTATTAAAAAAAATTATTATTTACATCCACTTTCAATATTAAAGAAAAACAATTGACAACAAATAATGTTTACATTATTTCAAAACCATGTGACACGTTTAATCATTTAAATATCTTTGGAACATTCTTCATCAACAAGTCTTTCAATCTCAAAGAAATGTTTTACCATCTTTTTTTCTCATACTGGTGGATTATAAACCAAACAAAAATGTACAATATTTAACTCTCTTCAAGTAATTTGCTTTTTTCTATTTCATAATTCTATATTATAAATAAATAATAATAATGCAGGGGATAGTCCAATATACATTCATTCTATTTTAACACATTATGGGCCTAACCATGGTTCAATAAAGCTCCCTTTCATGTAATAAAGGATGGTAACGTTGCACTAAAAGATCCTAACATTAGAGTAACATTAGAGTAAAAGGTAAGTTAAATTTAGTCAAGGGTTTTCCAAGGGTTTGATGAAGTCAATTGGTTGAGTGAAACACCCTTTACCCATTCAAAAAGAAACTTTCAATTTCAAATAAATGTTTTACCATCTTTTTTTCTCATATTGGTGGATTATAAACCAAACAAAAATGTACAATATTTAACCTTCTTGAAATAATTTGCTCTTTTGTATTTCATAATTCTATATTATAAATAAATAATAATAATGCAGGGATAGTCCAATATACATTCACTCTATTTTAACACATTATGGGCCTAACCATGGTTTAATAAAGCTCCCTTTCATGTAATAAAGGATGATAACATTGCACTAAAAGATCCTAACATTAGAGTAAAAGGTAAGTTAAATTTAGTCAAGGGTTTTCCAAGGGTTTGATGGAGTCAATTGGTTGAGTCAAGTACCCTTTACCCATTCAAAATGAAACTTTTAATATCAAAGAAATGTTTTACCATCTTTTTTTTCATACAGGTGGATTATAAACCAAACAAAAATGTACAATATTTAACCTTCTTAAAGTAATTTGCTCTTTTGTATTTCATAATTTTATATTATAAATAAATAATAATAATGCAGGAGATAGTCCAATATACATTCATTCTATTTTAACACATTATAGGCCTAACCATGGTCTAATAAAACTCCCTTTCATGTAATAAAAGATGGTAACGTTGCACTCAAAAATCTTAACATTAATTTTATATTATAAATAAATAATAATAATGCAGGGGATAATCCAATATACATTCATTCTATTTTAACACATTATGGGCCTAACCATGGTCTAATAAAGCTCCCTTTCATGTAATAAAGGATGGTAACGTTGCACTCAAAGATCTTAACATTAGAGTAAAAGGTAAGTTAAATCTAGTTTAAGGGTTTTCCAATGGATTGATGAAATCAATTAGTTGAGTCAAGTACCCTTTACCCATTCAAAATGATTTCTTTTATAAATTGCTAATGTAAGGGTTTCTTTTATAAGGCAATGGCTTTCCATGGTTGGGTCTTTAAAAAATTGGTTGAGTCAAGTACCCTTTACCCATTCAAAATGGTTTCCTTTATAAATTGCTAATGTAAGGGTTTCTTTTATAAGGCAATGGCTTTCCATGGTTGGGTCTTTAAAAATTGCTAATGTTGCAGAATCTTAGGCAGTGTGGTTCATCCATATTGCAGAGGCATTTTGTTAAAAATAATTAAATGCTTTTAGAGATATAACCTATGGCCTTTACTTAGTTGGTTGATATAGTTGGTCCCATATCAACCAAAGAAGGCTTATGTGGGCACATATTTACTGGGCCGTCTCATGTACATTATTCTTTGCACCATGAGCATATTCTCCACTGTCATTTAAATTTTGAAAAAAAATCAATTACGTAGATGGTTGACTTCATATATATGGTTTAACCTGTGGAATATTGGGTATTGGTAACAAGATGATTTTTTTTCATTAAATTATTTTTCAATTAATTTGGGATAAGAAGGCAAGTCACTCTTTCTTGATGAACCATTAAAGCCTCTTAATCATATATAATAATTAATTTTAAATACTTAAAATGGTCACCAACAATTTGTTTCAAATAGGTTTGCTTAAACTCAAGGGAAACCCAATCTCGCAAGACAGGGGACAGATGTGGATGATGTAATTTGTATCCATGACAGGTGACAGATGTGGATGATGTAATTTGTATGAATTTGTGTTGAGTGGGTGTAATGGTTACACAGATTTTTTTATTTTTTGATAAAATATTGAATATATAAATGTGTGTCAACTATAAAAGAATTTAAATAATAATATCTCAAAGTTGAGGTTGTTTTGACTTGTTTATGAACTTTTAACTTTTGTGATAAACCTATTCATACTTTTGATGTGGATTTCATTGTATTATAATATATATAATATTAAATATATATAACCTATTCATACTTTTTATGTAATTTCATTGTATATTAAATATAATATACAGGTAAAGATAGGTAGTATTATAAATTTTATTTTAAGTAGGTATTTGTTATGAGATATTTGAATCGTTTTTATTTATTTATTTATTGGAATGTGATTGATGGAAATTTATTTAAAAGTTAATTTGTAATTTTGAATATTTGGGTTAATTCAAAATCTTGTAATAAGTTTATGATTGCTAGTTGCAATGGTTAAAATATACTTTTGTATGGAATTGAATTTTTTTACTAGATTCTAAATGGATCAAAAAAGAAAAACCACCACAATAATGGGATGATATGATTGCTCCATATTTTTGGAAGTATTTATCTTTATTTCAACGTTGGTACCCATTATAAATCTTAAATTCCTTACAACAAAAGGTTAACAACTTATGTATAAATCACGCATAATTCACTAGCAATTAACTTTTTTTTTTGTAAGTTCATACCAAATTTTTCTATTAATAACAAAAGTTATTACATTGACTACATATAGGTAACAACAGAACAGAAGTAACAACTTGAGAGTTCATGCCTCCAACCAGATATGGCATCACTAATCGCCTTTTCTTTTTGTGAACCTACGTGAGAGGATCAAACACTAGAGGTGTTTAGAGGCTTTTCTTTTTTCCCTTTTCTCCTACGGGCATCCACCCATCCTACAAATTTTTAAGTTACAACTGAGGATATTGTCATATCCTTGTTTTTCAGAGAAAGCTCCATCGATATTGCCTCCTTAGAGTGCGAAACATCCCTATCACCCCATCTGAATGATCATAATCATGAGTTCATTTCTACCCAGTGGTTGTAGCCACAATTAATGTGGATGAACTTTATTTTTCCATAGTCAGAGGATTCTTTGCCATTAAGGGTGTAGGCATATCGACCCTAGGATGCATAGGATTTTGTGAGGTTGAAGGACCAGGGAATGACTTTTCTTGCTGAGTATTTCCCTTCATATTACCCGTCTCTTTCTTTACGTTCGACGTTGCCTTTGAATCATGCCATCAATGCTGTGATTTTCGTGGCTTTGGGGACCTGACACCCCTTTAGGATAGGCACTTTGAAGATGCCTGGGTTGCTAACAAAATCTACATCTAAAAGTTGTGTTTTCGTAGACTAGAGGCTCATGAAGTTCCTTGTCTTTCAATTTTAGGATGATTTATTTGAGAGACTTGCACTTAAATCCAATTCAACACAAATGTGGACAAAATAGATGAACCCACTAGCTAGTCTCTCACTGTCTATCTTGACAAAGCATCCAATAGCATTTCCAATATCTGGAAGGAAATCTAGCCTAATCCACTAGAGTGGTAAGTTTGGAAGTCTTACCCAAACTGGAGTGCCCATAGTCTTCATGGAGAGTGGGTTGAACTCTAGAAACCATGGTTGAATTTAGAGTCCTATACGACCCCAAAACCAGGGGCCCTGGTCAAAAACCCACTTTCACTCTACAAGATCCTTGAAGATGACTTTAAAATAAACTTTGGAACAAAATCATAGATCTAAGTTTTGCGTCCAATTCTAAAAAATTCAATCCTTGAGGGAAGAGGTCGAGGGCTAGAATCCATTGAAACGACAGATGATTGCACACTCAATAAAAGAATGAATATTTATTGTAGTGAAGAGTGCATTTATCTAGAGCATGAGAGCTTCCAATGAATGTTCAACCACGAAGGGTTGACGTACAAGAGCCTTAGAGGGTTGGGAGCTAGATCCTGAATTGAGAGCTTATTTGAATGAGAGGGGTTTTTGGGTAGCGAATGCCCCATTACCTTTGGCACCTCCTCGTAGGCCGACAATAAGAGAAACAGAGGCATCCTTCTTGATGCCATAATCCCTTAGAGCATTTTCCAGATTTAATTGCCTTCCCTCATAAAGGATCCTTGTACCCCCCTCTAGAATACCTGTCAGCTTATAAATCCTACCTGTAAGTGAAGATACGACCTCCCATTCACAAACCCTAAGGCATAGAGATTTTCCAGCTAAGGTTTTAACAAATATTGGAAATGTTTGGACCTTGAAATCCCCAGTACCATTCAACAGCTGGATGGTTGGATCCAGAGCCAAAAAAATCGCTTGGGCACCAGGTCTGACTAGGAATTTTTGTCAGATAATTCTCCAACAATCTTGCACCAGTACTGCAACAACCTCCCAAGATTATGAGCACTTTGTGGTGGTTCACTCTGGGTTTGAGGAAAGATATCATCGACTTGAGCAATGCATTGGGGAGCGACAATGTTTTTGAGGGCTTCCACAATGTCGTCAGCCACTGTAGTAACCATCTTTTCATGGGCTTTGTCTGCAATGTTGGGATCATGATCAACTCTAACAGTTGGGAACACCTCCTCCTTCTTCTCCTTTCTGTGCCCTGATAATATGAGAAAATTCCAATAACCTAATGTAGACCTACTTTCAATGCGTCCATACACATGGCAAAGTGAGTTGTCCTCGAATCTCCAACGAGATCCCTACAGAACATCAATGATGGCAACAATCGAAACAATTAAGTCATTAAGGGTTGGTTTGGAAAGGTTGTTAGGAGGTAGACATTTCACTCTACTCACTTGCGTTTGAATCTTTAGTAAGACTTTCACTCATTGTAATAAAGATAGAAGGGTAAATATCCCTTATGATAGAGGTTCACTTATATGGGCCAAAGATATCTTCCTGTGGGATTTAAAACTAGGAAGATGTGATAACATCCTATTGTACCAACCACTCAGTGATCTCACTAGGGAATTATATAATATATATATATATATATATATATATATATATATATATATATATATATGTCAAATTTCTATTCATAGTTTTAAAAGAAAATACATCAAAGGAAAAACACAGGTACTCTCACCTCCACCAGGTTTGTTGATTACTGCCGAAAGCATATGAAAATGAAACAAAAAACCAAAGAGAGACATAGTCACAATTTCAAAGGCCATAGGCCCAGTAAACAGACAAAACATATAAAACACCTGTATCCATGCTAGTTGTAAGAGGTGATAGAGGTTGGGTTGTTCAGTCCTATACAAGGAGGTGGCAGAGGAAGAAAGGAGCATTGGACATGCTCCTCGAAATGGGCCATCCAGGCCTTCTGTTTCTCGACTTTCTCTGATAGCAAATTATGGCCACACCAAACCACCACAACATGCTCCCTGGTATGACATTGGAAATAATACATTTTGTTCAGAGTTGCTATCAATTTGACGTGCTCCTCCTATTTAACCCACTCTAAATTCTCCAGACGATCTAGAATTGACTAAACCACATCACGACAGTGCTCCATGCATTAGCCTTGTTGCTAGCCGCGACCACTCTGATGCACCGACATATGACGCCCGAAATCACCACAATGAACCGAACCCCCTCGCTTAAGAACGGGTGAAGCAAGGCAACCCCAACTCCCAATAGAACCCCTGTGTCTACTACCATGAGCTGCTGACCCTGCACATCTAGAATGACCCGACCAACAACCACCTTTGCCTCCTGAAGTTGAGCAACATGAACCCTCTGCACTTAGACCTTCCAGACTCCCTCCACCACTGCCAGACACTAGCTTAAGCCAAGGTTAGGACTTAGCCATGCATGGCCTCCCCGAATTAGGTGGCACCTGTGCTAAGGACCGCCTTGAGCAAGGAACTGGTCGCATGCTTGAAACCCTGACACCACCTAAGCGAGATGAAGACCACCCTTTCAATAGCTCCCAAAAAATCCACCCAGGGGTCAAGACCACTAGCTCCGACTGAACCTCATCTCCCTCCAGCGCCAGGCACCCACAACTTACAAAGCTATTTCCCACCTCAAACTAGCAACATACACCCCCTTGAAGTGACCCCTCACAATTCTAGCAAACCAAAACCCACGACGGGCTCGCCAATGACACCATCCCACAACCTAGGACCCTGTGAACTCGCTGGGGAGGCACACTTCAATAATCTTGCTCCATCAAAAGCAAATTCGTGACCAACTCTAATTGAAACCACACCAAACAAACTAGAAGCCACAACAAACCACCCCCGTCAAACACACATACACCACGTTCCTTGTACACTTGCTCTTGCCAAGCCCAATTTGGCGATTGACAACTACCCACACCCACCAACAAGGGCAGAACCTTCTACAACAATGTTGGCTCTTTGACCAACCCGGAGCACCTCTACAACACCCTCCTCTTCTCCCAGCACTCCACATGCAGGCTCCAAAGCTCTCTTTGCTACAGAATGAACTTTGAACACCCCCACCACCCTCCATAATGTTAATGCGCTCACCACCCTCCACAAGACCCAATGTGACTTGAGTTTTCCCACACCAGTATTACTGTCTGTCATACTCAAGGTAATATGGGAGGGTCGTGAGGCCAACCCACTATCCTATAGGCACATGCTTACCATAAGCGCCCATGCGTTCCCTTGGGAACATCCTCCTCTTCGTTCCTCACCCCCATCGAGGAGGGATATGATATATTATTATTATTATCAAATCAAAGAAAAATTTAAGGCTAAATTTCGACAAATGGGTTAACTTTCCATACCTTTTCCAAAACAAGCTTAGCCAATTTCCATTTTTTCTAAAAATTATTTGCCCAAATTTTATGCTATAAAATTATCTATTTTTTATAAAGGCCAATATTTTATAAAAAAATCTATAAAATATGAACCACACTGGTTGGTTCGAAACGCGTCGACTATAATATATCTATGTGATTTTTCGCCGAAGATTCTTCTCTAAAATTGATATGGATTACATAAGCCTAAATTCGTTAATCTATAAAATCATTAACAAAATTTGAATATTTTGACAAATATATCATCAAACATTTGATAGTTTGTATATTAAGAATTAGCCAAAATTATCAAAATTTTGATATTTTAAAATAAATTTATTAGGAAAATGTAATCTGTAAGGCGTTATTGTTTTTTTTTTTTTTTTAATCTAGGACAATCGGTAACTGGTGAGAGTTATCCTAAACAGACCCAGAATCAAATCTAACTGGTTGCCACTATAAACCTAGGCTACGTGCAACCGCTTGCAAGCCGCACAATAGCAGGAAACTTATGCCTCAACAAGAGCCGAGATGTCCGCTATGGAGTCGCCTACTCTTCTAGCCAAGACACAACAGGTCATATATATACTCAATGAGGTTTGAACCCTCATCTCGCGGGTTACACCACGAAAACTTACCGTTGAACCTCATATCTCTGTATCTGTAAAGCATTATTGTTAAAGTGGTAGATATAGATAAAACCAAAACAAACATAAACTTCATAAACCACAAAGGCAACTAAAAACCAAAATATTAAAAACATAGACCCACACATTCATGCCACCTGAAAATTAGAATTACAAAAATTGAAATTCAAGAAATTTTATATAAATTCGTGTTTTTAAACATTCGGAGCGTATTTAATTTCTTAATGTATAATACATGTGACCATGGGTTTTACAAATATATTTTATTTTATATAACGTTTCTAAATTTAACAACGAAAACAATCGGAGCGTATTTAATTCCTTAATGTATAATACATGTGACCATGGGTTTTACAAATATATTTTATTTTATATAAAATTTCTAAATTTAAGGTGACTTAATATTAATTTTAATACTGACACGTTCAAAAAATAACTCTTAAACGCTTCAAAATACAACGTTCGATCAAATTGCAAATCGTGGGTAGCACTATCAGTTATGACGGGAAGTTGCAAAGCTTCCTGTCATTGGAAAAAGCCAAGAAACCATACGAATTTTTGTTGTTAATTTTAAAATAAAAACTATATTCATGAAATTGACTATATAAGCAAGCATTGCAGGTTCTGCCATGCCAACCGAACATGGCAAACTGCCATTGAAAAAATCAATAAGAGATTTCTTCATTTCAAACCTTCCCATCATATCGCTGATATAGTTTTTATATCACAGATACTAAATCTTGTTGCAGTCCATTGGCATTGCTGGATGGGATGGGTTGGCTAGACTGCTAATTGGATACTCTGTAAGAGCGAAACTAATGGTTAAAGCCTATGTTGGTAATTCAGGGGATGCTAACTTGGTTTTGCTGAATTAGCAGTTTGCAGGCATCGATTTGGGCCAATTTGCCTTGAAAATTTGAGTTGGGTTCCCAAATTTTTATGCTTATTTCAAACCCATATGAAGGATATGTTCTAATCCTGTGAAAGGCGAATTGGGCTTTGGGTTTTTCCACATAATTCAGGGTTGCAGCCCTTATTAGGCTGAAAGAAGCCTAGTAGTGTTGTGCTGTTATAGTGCTTGTTGCAGCCTATGATCTTGGGCCTGTACTTGTATAAGTTTTAGAGTTCCTGTGTAGTTTTCTTTCAATTTTCATCATGCAAAACGGAGGAGGATATTACGACACAAAGAAGAATGATGACATATGTGAGGATGATGATGACATATGTGAGGATGTCTGTGGACAGGTACATATGTATATCATCTTTTCTGGGCTTGTTTATAACATATTTGGAGTAAAGAGCTTTGATTAGCCTTGAGAAATTGCATTCATTTTATGGCTTGTTGATGGTGATTTTATCATTTCTTTTTGTAATTTTATGATTATTTTAGTATGATGATATTTCTTCTGTCTGATTGATTTGCATAAATTCTCCAGTTCAATTATACTTCAAACAACACTTCAAACAACAGAAAAGGAAGTGAACTCAACTGTCATGCTAGTATCTTGAATAATAATGGCCTTAATAGCGTCTGCCCTGGTTGATGGCTTTTTAGTATTCACCGATTTCCTTCACCTCTTTTAAGAGGTTTTATTGTGTTCTTGTAGGAAACATGATTTGGAGAGTGCTCTGAATCCTTGGAATTGCTGCCAATGCTATAAATAGATGATTGGGAATTCACAATTCCCAGTGTGGACCTCTCAAGCCTTAATCATATTGTAGGTGTCTAACAAACAGAGTTATATTTTAGCTTTAACCTTCACTAGCATAACATGCTTTTATTTTTGAGAAAATCAGAGTTAGAAGGTAAAGCTGTAGAAGGTACGTTTTTTCTGTTTAGAAGGTAAGGTTATAATATACCTATGGAAAAAGCTGATTTTTTCATATCCTTTCCTACTCTTATCCAAGAATGTTGTCAATTGTTCAGTGTTGTTTAGTGTTCCACGTTTAACTTGCTTTGGGGATTGCTTTGGGGATGAAGGTGTGCCTGGAGAAACGCATGGGAAATGTTTTCCCAGTGTGGAGGAAGTGTTTTGTCGACAAGGGACATCTAGGTGCCCCCTAGCCCTAGAAGCAGGATGCCTAGGTGACCCCTATTCCCAGATGTTTTGTCTAACAACCCATGAAGGTAGAAAGATGGGGGATAGAGCTTTGATATCTTTTTAAAATGACATACATTTTTATTTTACTTTTTCTATCTTTATAATGTGACATTCTCCTTTATCTTGTTTTTTTTATCTTTTTACTTAAATTTTTAACATTATCATTAATTGTTTCAGGATGTGTGAGAGTGGTTTCAGTTTCACTGGACTTTATATCAAGAAAGTAGAATTTCATCCCATGCCCTTGTACATCTCCCTGCTCCTGTGCTCCCCTGTCCCAGAAACTTAACAAAATTTTGTTTCTGGATTCCTGGATATGGATATTTATTTTCATAGCCTCCTGTCTGCTAGGGAACTAGTTTATTATCATTAACGTTTATTATTTAGATATCCTCCAAAGCTAAACTTTATTTCCTATTTTAGAGGTTCCCCTAAACTGCCTTTTTTTAGTACTGGTATTTAGATGCTCCCCAGAATTTAGTTCTTTTTAGAAATTTAAATGTTTACAAGACTCGAGTATGGCTTATTATTATTCCTAGATGTCTATGGGAAACATGTCTGTGTTCGCTGCTTAACTGTAACTATGAAACATGTTCTGTAGTGGGGTTTCTTCTCTTAATCAGTCTGTACCAAGATGAATTTTATATGAAAGGGACTAGAATCTTTCCACCCACCCATTGCAATTGATTTGACGTGAACCAAGTTTTTCTTTCCGTTCGTTTAGATTATGAGTTTTTCCTTATTTTACCCCATAATAGTAGGATGACTGTGTAGCAAAGATTGATGAAATTTGATGTCATAATAGTTTCGAATTTTAAGTTCTGTGATTGCTTTTCATATTTCTGAACTTCTACATAGATGAGTTTAGGTCATTTCCAGAACATCTTTATGTTTAGAAAACGCCCGATATATGTGGGTGGCAACTGATCCAGTGTACCATAACGGACTTGAAATAATTTTGGGCCACTTCCCAGACACTCTCATATGTAGGTAAATACACGTTAATGTAATGTTAGGAAGTGACGGATTTCATATATCCCACGAATCACCTGCATTTTAAAGCCAATTATTTAGCGGTTTTATTCAATGAAGCTTCCTTTGTGTCGATATCAATTCTGCAGTTTTTCAAAATTGAATCATCGAATTCAGAAGTGAAGGTATGAAATTAGGGATTGTGTACGAGGTTGCAAGATAAAGGGGTGCATAGTATTTTCCTTAGCGTGTCCTCTAAGCTGGAATGATGCTTGAGAATTTTTCTAAGACTGAACTTCAAATTTCACTTGAGGTTTCTTGGCCATTCTGCAGCCGAATCCTCATCTCTCAGAAAAAAAGCGCATTGCATAATTCTAGCCTCCAAAATCTTGTATATTTTGCTCAACAATATCTCCTGTACCTTTGGATATAATGCTGGTAGCTAAAAAATATAGTTGGAGTCAGTTTGTTGGGTGTGAATATTCCTGAGAGTATTCTATAAGAAATGCTTTGGATAAATAGAGAGCGAACTTAAATGAGGTCATGGATTTATCACATATAACTTTCAGCTTCAGGGCTGAACTGAAACATTTAGAAATACACCTGCAAATATCTTAAATCTGTCCACCACTAGTCTAGGCAAGTTCAAGTAGATAAATACTGCAAAATGCTTCCAACAATAGGTCAATGCAACAGCCCTTTGATCATGATGTAATCAAGTATGTATATTTGAAAATTACATTTAGTAACACTGGAAATATATCAACACGTTTCAGGTCCAAAGTTTCATCTAAAGCATGCCAAATCACTCAATATTTCAGCCTTGTTGTTCCAAAATCATCATATCAAAACATCCATGAAACTTGCTCAATACACATGAAAACAAGGTCTGAAAATCAGATCATCATAACAGAATTTAGGACAGTAATGACGCAAGTCCTTTTTATCACAATATGAAGATAGTGTACAATACTTTAGGGCTGTGTGGCCAACCTCCAAGTGCATAATGTCCTCCGAGGTTGTTAATCCACTTGTCCTAAGCACCCATCCTCCTAAACAAGTGCACCCATGTAGAAGGTGTCAAACTGCCATGTGTGCCAACTGCCACATCGAAGTAATCCTTCCTAGCATATAGACCTTCTAAGCTCTCGAAAATTAAGTCAATCAATATACACCAAAGGGGCTAGGGGACCACTAAACCTCCACATCACATGAGGCACCCCCTTAGCTAGCTGAAAATGCTTCTGGAGCAACCAATAGCTAATATGGTCTAGGGTCTAGACTCTTTAGTGTTGCCCTCTAGAGTCTCTACATTATGCCAGGGTGCCACAGCTTCGTTGTGCATTAACCGTTGATATGAGAATGTGCATGCGTCATATGGTTATAGGTTTACAAAACTGACCTATGATGCTGCTACTCTGTTTCTGTCAGCATATGTGGCAACATGGATTTGATCATGATGCATTATACTAGCTGGATGAAGGGGCAATGCCAAGTGGAAGGTTTACAACCAATCACTCTGTGCTGAACGATACTACTTTCATGGCTCCTACTATCCTTCTCCTGGGCTCCATGATAATGAGTGGAGTCCAAATACGCAGATATTGGTACTGGACATATCAATGACTAAAGTCACGTCTGAAAAGATTGTTGAAAATGCGCGAACACAGTAAACACATCACCTCTCAATGAGCATATAGCTCTGGTAATATGAGCAAGTCATCCAAGCAATGGCATTTCTAAATGATGGTTGTGCTGAGAGGTGCTTCTACATCCCTGTACGAGGGAGATGTTGTAACATGGGTAATGCTGACCTCATCATATGCCGGAACATATACTATCACACAAAATGTAATTAACATTATTACAGCCATATATGAGATGGACCAAATATAATGAAACAGTAAAAATATCAGTTAAAGAAATTCTTCATATACTTTACACTAAACAACTCATATTACACTTAGTTATGGGTTGATTCACATTTTCTTATAGAACACCATATGCTTTCTTGGAATTAAAAAATTAGCACAATTGTAATACTGGACCCCTCTCAACGTTTGATATATCTGAGATTAAGATGTATCTATGCTGGTATGATTTCAGATGATTACATAATCACCACAAAAATGTCAGTGTGGCCGAGCATATTTATTGAGTGAAGTGGTGAAAGAACTGAAAGGTAGATAAACAAATTTTGTATATGCTATGAATGTCTCTCAATGTCACACACATCACATTACTATGTGAGCGAAATTTAGCGCAGAATCTTATGCCCATTCTAAATTCAATTTGGAGACATTAGGGGAATTTTGAAGTAAAAAATGAGCCTCAAGACAAAAAATGTAATAGCAAAATTAACTTAGTATTCAAGATGATGATGTCATCCCTAGGGGTAAATATTTTGGAGGGAAAAGAAGAAAATTACTTGTTGATTGTATTTTTGGCTTATCTCCTTATAGATTTACTTAAATATGAATTGTAGACATCTATTGGATGCAGAATTAAATTTCACATCCAATGAGTACCTACTCTACCTCTGAGTATACCTACTCTACCTCTGAGTAGACCTACATCGAAAAAAAATTGAAAATACAACATCGAAAAAAAAATTGAAAATACATGAATTTATCGATGTGGGTCTACTCAAAAGTATGTCGAGTGAGTATTCATTGGATGTGTATTCATTGGATGTGATGGGTATCTACATTTGATATTTGAGTACACCTATAAGGAGATGAGCTGAAAATACAATAAAAATATAGTTTCTTTTCTTTTTCTTTAATAATTCAGAACTCTTATTTTATTATTTTAACTATTATTTTCCTTAAGAGACCCATTTTGGACCTCAAAATTCCCATAATGGACAGTAGATCCATTACAATTCTGTGTTGAAAAAAAGAGTCTTACCACCCATAGTTCATCGATGTATTTTAACTCTGGAGTAACCAATTCAAGACAAGTTCATCTTAAAGGAGGCATATCAACACTATGAAGATTTGGCAGTCAAATATAGTGTCAACAGCGTTGCATTCCAGGTACTTCAATTTTAAAATCTGCCCTATTTTACCAATTTACATGCCTGCTGATTTTTTTTAAACAAAACTCCCATTACCGCTGCAAAACATAAAGCCATATCTTGTATGGCTTTGGGGTTGAAAAAGGCCACATCAGTTCCTATACACCATCTTCATATTTGGCCTATCTTTAGTGCAATAGATTGGAAGGGGATAACTCTTGACTAGCAGACATTACAGATTGTAGGGATTGTTTTAACATTCTTTGTTGAACTCCTAATAGCAGAATCCCTCTATATTTCAGGTTTTTCTAACAGTATTAAACCCTTGATACAGCAGGTCCTCTCAATTTTTTTGTTTTTTTTTGCATTTTTGAGAGAACCACACATCATTTTGAGAGGACCACACATCATTTTTAGAGCATCATCTTTCCTTGTGTAGAGTAGCCAACTCGAGAGACATTGTTAAAGGTGTACCAACAGCACTAAGGGGAGGCAACAGTTAAATATATTGTCAACAAAACACATTTACATGAATGCTGATTTATTTTTACAAAACCACCTTTACCAATTTGTATGGACTTGAGGCTGAGGAAAACCACATCAATTCCTATGCAACAACTTCAACTTTGGCCTATCTTTAGTACAATGGATTGGGAGGAGATGATTCCGGAATAGTAGACGTTACAGACAGCAGGGATTGTTTTAGCATCTGTTGATGACCTCCTAATAGCAAAACTGCTACATCTTTTATATTTCCTAGCATCCCTACACCCTTGAAACCTCAAGCACCCAATCAAACAAGATTTTAGGAAATTCAATTTATTTGAGTGACAAATGTAGAAAAAAGAAGAAAAACATAATTAAGATCTAGACTCTTTTTTCAAGAGTCAATGGTTTTGCAGTAATAGAGGGATGTTGCATATTTGTTGCAGCTTAAGCAGGGGTGAAGACATTCACAAAAGTGGGGTCTTAGAATCAATCAACATGCCTAGAAGGCCATCAACTTCAGACGTCTGGCTTGAGCTTTGACTCATTGCATCTCCAAAAATGCATTGCAAACGGATTATGATGTCATACCATAGAACAACTAGGCTACCTGTCTGGGCAGTTATTGGATAAAAGGTGACATGCATTACAACTCATCCCAACTTCTTCAGTTCACTAGGAACTTTCATCAGGATAAGGCAACGGTGAATTGGAGAGAGATAGTGACCAAATAGCAGTTGCAATAAAGGTGCTGAAAGAGAGAAAAATTTGGGATTGGAGGAACAGAGGACAAAGAAGGAATTTGACGAATTGTTCCATTAATTCTTCAATGCAAACATTTCAGAAGGGATTACTTCTCAAACAGGCGTGGCTGTCAAACACTAAAGTCCCGAATGGAAGGGGGTAGCTAGGATAATTGCAAAGCTGATTTTTGGCAAGTATCATCCCTCTTATATTTTATTCAATCCTTCTGGTTGGTGGCAGCATAAAAGAAGTGATAAATTGTCAAAATGGCAAAGCTGCTAAAGGAACTATGTTCCAGAATTTGAAATATTGGAACTCAGAAAAGGAAATCCATGTGAAAATATATTATAGATGTACTTTAGCACACTTTTGTACAAACAGATCAGCCACTTATTTGTTGTATATTAGTGGAGACTTGGTCAAACTTGATCACACTCTCGTAGTTTTATATCCCTAAATATAGATACAAATGAGGTTCACATTTGCAGTTCCGATGATTCGCTTTTATATGTGCATCCTTGTTTTTGTTTCTTCACCTGTGAGCGGATTTTCCTACATTTTCCTATTGTGGTAATATCAGTTGGGTATCTTAACCCAAAGATTAGGGCCTCTTCAGAGTTCTGCAGCTCAATTGTCCTTCGGATTATTTTTCATTGATAACGTCTCGATAAGATGTTATAACTCTAAATAATATGTAAAATATCTGTGTTTTTTATTTTTTAACAATGTACATTTTACGACTTCTCCTCCTTAAACCTTCAACATTGTTATACTAAAATTCTTGTTTCGTAAACGATGGTCTTTATTCTTCACATATTATTCATACTTGTCAGTGACATCCTATGTTGACCTCTGTAAATGCTTGTGTGAGTGGACCCATTTTCTTTGTTGTTCGTTCACAAAAAAACCTGAAAGAGACACAGCTGAAGACACACACACACACACAATCTGATCAGAACAACTCAAAAAGAAACTTATGTCATTTATTTTACATAATCTTCACTAGGAAGTGACTGTGTGAGTTTAATTCCAGTGAATGGGAGGTCCAGAATTTAGTGGGAATGACTTTGATTACTGCAATCACATTACTGTAAATTTTGACAATTGTATTGCTTTTCATTTACCTTAGATAGCAGAACTATAAATAGACGTAGGTAATAGTTTGGTGTGAGATTGAGATTGTTGCAGTAACGAGAATTGTGAGGATTGAAAACGATTCTGCTGACGGTTATTAGCTTAGGTAGCTGAACTAAATGGATGTGTGATGTTTTGCTCAATGGTTTTGAATGATTCTCAGAAGTGCTCAAAATGGGTGGAGAAACAAATGAATTCTGAATGTTTATAATGGATAGTTTATCTGACCTGTAGGTAACCTATTTCTTGTTATTCTATCTGATTTGACAATGTTAATTTGGTTGCCAAATATGTTTTCATGTGGAAAAAATCTTAAGATTTAAGGCCTTATTAAATCTTGGTTCTTTGCAGGATGTGAATGGAGATATCTTGAGCATGTCACGCCTACGTTGTATTTTTAGAGAGATAGATATCAGGTCTTTGATACTCTTGTTTGTCCTTGTTCCAACTTGTATATTTGTAATACACTTTCATGGGCCGAAGGTAACGTGCTTTCTTCGTCCTCTTTGGGATACTCCACCGAAACCCTTTAATGAAATTCCTCACTATTATCATGAAAATGTCTCTATGGAGAAGCTTTGTCACCTTCATGGATGGAAACCTCGGGAGACTCCTCGGCGCGTTTTTGATGCTGTGCTTTTTAGCACTGAGTTGGATATGCTTTTACTTAGATGGAATGAATTGCTGCCTTATGTAACCAAATTTGTGATTCTGGAATCTAATTCAACATTTACAGGTTTGTCAAAGGCATTCATTTTTGAAAGAAATAAAAGGATGTTTGAGTTTGCAGAATCAAAGTATCTTCATCGAATGGTTGGAGGTCACAATCTCGTTGGACTGCATCCCTTTCATGAAGAAGGATTACAAAGGGTGGAATTGGATCGCCTGTTACATGTCTCTGGTATTAAGAATGGTGACCTGCTTATTATGTCAGATGTTGATGAGATACCCAGTGCACATACTATAAACCTTCTTAGGTGGTGTGATGGTATACCACCAATCGTGCATCTACAAATGCGCGATTATTTGTACTCTTTTGAGTTTTTCCAAGGTTACAGTGATTGGCGCTCATCAGTTCATATTTATCAATTTGGGAAAACACGCTATGGACATTTCCGTCAATCTGATGAGCTTTTCGCTGATGCAGGCTGGCACTGCAGCTTTTGCTTTCGCCACATAAGTGAATTTATTTCTAAGATGAAAGCATACAGTCATGCTGATCGTGTCAAGTTCTCTCATTATTTGAATCCTATGAGAATACAGGATGTGATTTGTCGTGGAGCTGACCTTTTTGACATGCTACCAGAGGAGTATTCTTTTCAACAAATAATAGCGAAATTGGGGTCTATACCGCACTCATTTTCTGCTGTACATCTTCCATCTTATTTGATCCAGAATGCTGAAAAATTTAGATTTCTTTTGCCAGGCAGCTGTCAGCGTGAATCTGGCTAGAAAATCAATATCCAAAAATGGAGCTAATATGCGGGCAATGCCATTTGACATGCTACCAGAGGAATATTCTTTTCAAGAAAAATAGTTAAAACATATTTTACACTTGATCCTTATTCTGCTGGACATCTTCCATGTTATTTGACCCAGAATGCTGACAAGTTTAGGTATTATTTGCCAGGCAGCGGTCTGTGCCATCTTGGCTAGCATTCTTTCCACGAACAAATATACAAAAATGGAGCTAATAGGTATGCAATGCCATATGAAATGTATTAAGCCCATATAGGAAATCCCTGTTACTGATCATATTAATTTATCCATTGAATAGACTGCAAATTTCATTCAAGTTCAGTTCAGTTTTGAGTGCATTTAAACAGTATCTATGTTTACTTCCTTGTTGTTTGTAATGTAATGTTCTGACAAGCTGCAACACAAATTTATAATAGCTAGATATTACCAAGCCAAGAGGTGTAGTTCAGTTGAATTAAATGTAAATTTTTGTCAGTAATATGTAATGGAAAAAAATGGATGAAATGTGTTTCAAGAATCTACCCAAAAAGTAGCTGTACTTTTCCGTTGGACATGGTGTATATGTGCAACCACCTCACTGGTTTGAAAATCACATAAATTAAAAACAGAATTTAATTATAAATTAAAGTTACAAATAATAAATTTAAATTTAAACTTTTAAAGTTAAAATAATAAATTTTAATTATAAACCTTTCTATATGACTATTTTTTTTAAAAAATATTATTAAAAATTTAATATAATGTTAATGATTTTAAAAAAAAATTTATTAAAAATCAAAAATTGCAAAAAAAATGAAAAAGAAAAAACATTTTAGAATAAAAAGAATTTATAATTAACAAAATAATTGCTATTAAAAATACTACTTAAATTCAAATTTATAAAAAAAATATTTATGAATTATAGAATTATATTTAACAATAAATATTTTTTTAATTAAAAAATATTATTTATTTTATCTCTTAATTTTAAATATTTATGAAAATATATGAACTTTGTAGAATCTATGGCCTTTCTTATACAAAGACATTTTCATTTTTATTATACAAGCTGCAAACTCAATAAACTTAATAACTTAAAATTAAATGTAGACTCTAATAACCATATAGACAAAATAATCAAGGAAGAGTCAATATGGTCAAGATAGACAACACAAAAACATTTTCATCATTTTTATTATACACGCTGCATTTTCATTTTCATTTTTATTGTACATGTGGCAAACTCAATAAACTTAGTAGCCTAAAATTAAATGTAGATTCCAATAACCATATAGACTAAATAATCAAGGAAGAGTCAATATGGTCAAGAAACTCAATAGACTTAATAATTTTAAAATTAAATGTAGACTCCAATAATCATATAGACTAAATAATCAAGGAAGAGTCAATATAACCTAAAATTAAATGTAGACTCCAATAACTATATAGACTAAATAATCAAGGAAGAGTCAATATGGTCAAGATAGACAGTACAAAGGTGGGTAAGCCTAAAATTAAATGTAGACTCCAATAACCATATAACTAAATAATCAAGGAAGAGTTCAATATAAGTCCAAGAAAACTTAATAACTTAATAACCTAAAATTAAAATGTAGACCCAATAACCATAATAAGACTAAAATAATCAAGGAAGAGTCCAATATAACCTAAAATTTAAATATAAAGAACTCCCAATAACCATATAGACTAAATAATCAAGGAAGAGTTAATATGGTCAAGATAGACAGTACAAAGGTGTCTCGCTCCTAATGGAACATACTTGAAGCTAATGGAACATACTTAAAGCTGGTGTCTCGCTCCTAATAGAACATACTTGAAGCTAATGGAACATACTTGAAGCTGCGTAGAAACATTATCATTAAACCCTCCCAACCACTTGCAATACACTAGATTGCCAATGGAAAAACTCACCTATTAGTAGTTTTGTTGCACTTTCTATGTAAATAAATAGTTTTGTTACACTTTTTGAGTGAGTATATAAAGTTAGTTTGACAAATTAGTTTAATAGTTGAATTTATATTTTATAGCAGGAGTTTGATAAATTAATTTAATGGTTGTTTAATTAATTTAATGACTAATTTTAAAT
>APFE031204538.1:116780-205186 GCA_000404065.3 Pinus taeda | reverse complement strand
AGAAAATAAACACATTTAAAATATACTAAATATAGAAAATAAATACATTTCAAATATATAAGCCCCAAGGGATAGCTCAAATGGGAGTTCTCGTTGCTAAGCACTTTTCCACTTTTCCAGTTGGGAGGTCGGGTCAAATCTCCTCGACGCCCTCGGGGTTAGCCTTGTTAAGATTGGCCTCCTCGCCCTCGGGGTTAGCCCTGTTAAGATTGGCCGACAGACAGATCCCTTCAGATAGAACTAACTACCCCAATATTTACCGTGGATATAGCTGCCACTCAATTGTGAACCATAAATTAAAAAAAAAAAAAAATACCATTCAAATATATTAAATTATATATACTAAATCATGGAAACATAAAGGTTTATGCTCACTAAAGTTGCGTGGGCGTTCTATTTTTAATTCGCCCCACTTTCTCATTGAAGTCTGGTTTTCCTTCTTGACAATTCAGAGTATTTCAGTGGGGTATCGAGCAAACTTATTTTTACAAAGAAGTTTTTATTCAAGGCCCTTTGTCATTACTCTTATGTTAATATGAATATGTATTTAACACTTTTATAATGCCAATTTTTTATGGCTTATTTTTACAAGTTTATTAGTGTTATGTTAATATGAATATTGTATCAACACTTTTATAATGTGAGTTTTTTTAATGGCTTTGTAATGTTTTTGTTGTAGATGACTGACTAGTTGAAAAATGAGTATTTTTTATATTATAATATTTAATAATAAATAAATATATTTAAAGTTTAAATAGATTTTAAAAGAAATATTAAAATAGTGAAACATATCATATTACAATAATTATATGTTATTTATGTTATTTGAAATTAAAATAGAAACTATGTTATTTGATACGTAAAACGAAAGTGATGTAGTGTAAATCAACCAACTAGTTTAACAATAAGTATTTTTTATATTATGATATTTAAAATAAAAATAAATAAATTTGAAGTTTAAAATGGATTTAAAAGAAAATATTAAAATAGTGTAAACATATCATATCTCAATAATTATATGTTATTTCACACTAAAATACAAACTATGTTATTTGATAGTAAAATGAGAGTCATGCAGTGTAAATCAATTTATATTATTTTATTAACGAGAATTGCTACATAAATTTGATTAATGAGGATTTTCTATATTATAATTAATATAAAAAATGAAGTTTAAAAGAAAATATTAAAATTCACATCACAATAATTATATGTCTTCTTTTTTTTCTTTTTTTTTCTTTTTTTTTTAACAGAAACGGTTATGGTATTTCATTAAGTATTTGGAAAAAAGCCATAATTTTGGTTACAAAAGTATCTCTCCAACCAGCTGAACATGGCACATATGCTTATGAATCGCCTATTTTTACAATTTTTCACATGAACTCTTGTTGTTGATTTCCCAAGCTTATGAATGCATACAAACTGATTTAACAAAAGACAGAAAAACATAAAAAATTTAGAGAATTGGTTCCCAAGAGATTTCATTATCTCTTACGAATGCATACAAACTGATTTAACAAAAGACAGAAAAACATAAAAAATTTAGAGAATTGGTTCCCAAGAGATTTCATTATCTTTCCAGCACCTAGCTGGGTTGCCTTATTTGCCTCTACATCTGCTTCTTTGTTGTTGTTTTTCAGGATATGAAATAATTCCAATTTAGGAGCTTTGTCATGCCTTTAATTCTTGTAATTGTCCTTGCAAGTCAAAGATCTGCTAAATTTGTGTTGGTCACCATTGCATTGGTGATGAATTGGGAATCGCTGTAAACAATTGCTTATGTGTTCCCCAGTTCTTTAAGCATTTTGATCCCTTGAAACAGAGCCATGACTTCAGCTTGTATGCTTGAGGAGTGGCCCAGTCCCCATGCAAACCTGTGTATAGATGCTTCTTCTGGATTTATAATGAGTCCTCCTGCTCCAGCCATTCCTGGATTTCCCTTGGTTGCCCCGCCAAAGAAAAGAGATGGGAGTGTTTCCTTGGACAGCCAATATTGAAATTCTTCTTCGTTTTTCTTGATTTTCCAATCTTTGAGACATATAGGTGAGATTTTCGATTTTTGGAAATTGAGGTTGAGGGCTGCTCCAAACTCAATATCATGTTGTCTTAGATTTGTGTCATTGCTTTTGTCTCTTAGCCACGCCATTCCTGGATTTCCCTTGGTTGCCCCGTCAAAGAAAAGAGATGGAAGTGTTGGCTTGGACAACCAAGATTGAAATTATTCTTTGTTTTTCCTGATTTGCCGATCTTTGAGACATATAGGTGAGATTTTCGATTTTTGGAAATTGAGGTTGAGGGTTGCTCCAAACTCAATATCCTGCTGGCTTAGATTTGTGTCATCGCATTTGTCTCTTAGCCACTCATTTAATTGACCTTTCACTATATTTTCTACTAGTCTGTAGTTTTGTTCCTTATCTCTGAAAATCCTTCTGTTCCTCTCCAACCAGATTTGCCAGATGAATTTGGGCAGATTAGTCCATGTTGCTTTGGCAATCTTGTTTTTTGGACTTGGGCCTGAATACCTGGCCAGCCACCCAGCAAACAAGTCTGGGATAGAGTGGGGGAAGGTGGGCATAAATTTCGATGATCCAAGGAATTCATGCCAGATTAGACTTGTGTAATTTCACTCGAGCGAAAGGTGAAGAGCAGATTCCAGAGTTTCTTTGCATAGTGTGCATCTTGATGGTCTTAGGAATCCCCTTTTCTGAAGCCTATCATCTTTTAGGATTTTTTGGTGGCATAGCAGCCAGCATAAATAATCAATCTTTGGAATGGTAGGGAAATTCCAAATACCAATCTAGGGCGCCGGATTAGGAGGCACGCAAGGCCTCTCCATGATTTTGGCGTAGCCCTGAGCCACCGTATAACCAATCTGCTTCAGGCCCTAGCCTCTCGAGTCTTTTCTTCTTGCGTGCAGTGGAGCCGCCCCATGGAGCATCTTCAACAGTGTATCATAATCTGACTGCCACGCAGATGGCACTTTGATCGATTTCCAGCTAATCTGACTGCCACGCAGATGGCACTTTGATCGATTTCCAGCTAGACCAACTGTCTCCACACCAATTCGATATGTGCCAGAGCATTTTTTAATTGGCTTCATCCATCCATACCTTCAGTTCATTCCTAAGATTCGAGCTCACTAGCGGAGGCCTTTTCATTGTGCTATCATCCCATATCCTGATGTGTTTGCCATTTCCTGGTATCCAGTAGGCATTGTCTCTTATTAGCGGGCCAATTTTAATAATTAGAGTGCTGAGGGGGGATCTGTTTTGGTCTTTGGGCTGCTCCAGGCACTGAAGTATCTGACCTCTAAAATATTTCCTCCACAACACCAGTTGAACCCATCCTGGCTTTGGAGCTATGATCTTCCAAATCAGTTTGGCTCCCATTGCTAAATTTTGTGTGCTTAGATTTGTATAGTTTAATCCTCCCTCCCGTAGCAGTCTGGAGACTATTCCCCAATTAACCAAAGAAATTCTCTTCTCATTATGTTTGCCTCCTTTCTAGAGAAATTTCCTGATTAGCTCCTCCATCCTCTTAATGATTCCCATCGATGCCAAAAGAACAGAGAATTGAAATAGCGGCAGGCTGCTAAGCACTGATTTGATGAGCGCTGATTTTCCGGCAATGTTGAGCTAAGAGGATCCCCAGGCCTGCATTTTTGCTTTGAATTTTGCTATCTGGAGATGCCAATCCTTGCTCATAGCCCTCTTATGAAAGATGGGCAGCCCAAGGTATTTAAAGGAGGTCCAGGATGCTGAAGCTGCAAAGCCTAGACATCTGGCTATGGAACTTGCCGCAGTAGCTGAGATATTCCAGCAGTAAACATGACACTTACCCTTGTTTAGTTCACTGTCTGATGCTTGACAGTAATCTTCCAGCACTTCTTTGAATTTTCTTGTAGATAGTTGAGTTGCAGCCCCTAGTAACAAGGTATCATCTGCAAAGAGGGCGTGGTTGATGCTCTTAACCCCTCTTGCTATGCACAGGCAAACTATATCTTGGTCTTATTGCTTCTTGTTTAAATAGAAACTGAGGACAGAGGCCTGCAGCACAAAGAGGAGGGGTGAGAGGGGCCACCCTTACCTCAGCCCTCTAGATGCTTTGAAGAAGTCAGCAACCCTGCCATTCACTAAAGGTGCAATCCAGGGTTCCGAAATACAGGCTCTGATCCACTTGATAAAATTTTGACCAAATCCAAGTTTGTGCAAAACAACAAACATAAATCTATGTCTTACGTGATCAAATGCATTAGCTAGATTGAGTTTAATGACCATACCTTTTTCTTTTCGACGAAGACTTGAATGAATCGCCTCTTGGACCAAGATGAAATTATCTACTAGTTGTCTGCCATGTATAAATCCACCTTGATTCTCCGGGATGATTTTGGGGAGGATTTTCTTCAATCTGTTTGCTATTACCTTGGTAATCACTTTATATCCAATGTTACATAAGGATATAGGATGGAATCTATTAAATGAGTTAGCACCTTTTTCTTTAGGGATGAGGGCGAGGAATGTTGAATTTGTGCAGCCTCCGATTTTCTGACACTCTTGGGACTTCTGGATAATTTTAAAAAGCTCCTTCTCAACCATCTGCCAACATTTCTGGAGAAATCTGGGCGTGAATCCATTTGGACCCGGGGCTTTGTTGGGTTCCATTGCAAAGAGGGCTTCCCTAACTTCGTTTTTGGTGATTTTGTCTTCAAGAGCCTGGGTCATTTTAGATGTGATGAAGTTGGGAACAACATCTAGCAGATTATCATTTTGGCTAGTCTCCACGCCTTCTCTATACATCTTCTCAAAGTGATCTAAAGCTGCCCTCTTAATGCTGGCAAAATCTTTAAAAGTGCAGTTATCTTTTTTGATTTCAGATATAGAATTGCGGCATTTCCTGGCTTGAGCCTGCTTGTGGAAAAAAGAAGAATTTTGGTCACCAAATTTGAGCCATAGTAATGCAGGAGCATAGACTCGGAAAAATACCTTGTATTTATTAAAACTAAGGGGTCTCATGTTTTCAAGAAATTATTAATTTTATGTAAATATTTATGAGATTTTGAGAGGATTTGTAAGTGTTTCCAAACAACTGAAAACATGAGAGGAATTAGCCTTGAGATAATTAAGAATTAATGATGAAGCCTAAGTTAGATTTAGTTTCAAGATTTTAGGGATAAAATCTTGATTGTAGGGGTGTTGAGATATTTGAGGACTTTGTTGAGTGATTAAAGGGATTTGAACCTAAATTGGTTTAATTCAATTTGCATAAATTTATGAGCCTCAAAGGCAAATTGGGGTAGATAGGATAGAATACAGAGGAGAAAGTGAAGCTTGGACAGCCAAAGCTTGAAAGCCTCCGGGCAATTGTAAGGCCGTTAATGTTGAATATCCGGCAAATGCAAAGTCTGTAAGTATTTTTATTATTAATGTGAAAAGTGTTCTCAGAGTTGTGTGGTTCGATTTCTAGAGTGGGGTATATTTTCTGTAACTGAGTTTAAATTGAAAATGCACATTTTATATAATCTGGTGGTGTCGCTCTTCTTTATGCGGCACGGGAGCTTGACAAACTACAGTTGGCAAATTTTGACCAGAAGATTGGAGTCCAAATAATCCAGAACGCATTGAAGACACCTGTGCATACGATTGCTAGCAATGTTGGTGTTGAGGTTGTTGTTGTAGTCGGAAAATTATTGGAACAAGAAAATTTGATTATGGCTATGATGCTGCCAAAGGTGAATATGTGGACATGGTAAAGGCTGGCATAATCGATTTGTTGAAAGTTATCAGGACTGCATTGGTGGATGCAGTGAGTGTGTCTTCACTGCTGACTACAACAGAGGCGGTGGTTGTCGAATTTCCAAAGGATGACAGACCAGGCCAGTTATGGGTGGTATGGACTTCTAAAAGGCTTCTTGAGTGGTGAGGATTTTATCATAAAGGAAGAGCAAGTTTTGGGGCAAAGTGGCAAGTTATAATCACATGAGACTTAGTTAAGTGTCCTGTGCTCCGCGGTGCTCTTTTCTTTTCAATTAGCAATTGAATAGTGCATAATTTAATAATTTAATATCTCTGTGCTAGCGGAGAGATTTTCATTAAACTGTGGTGTGACTACACCCAGAGTGAGAAGGAATTTTGTAAACATTGAAATGGGAAACGCTTGAAATTCTGTGTAAAGTATAGGAGGAGGAAAGGTCGATTTCAATTAAAATCGACCTACACATTGAATGGAATTCAATTTGCATAGCGCAATTAGAGATATGAATGAATCGTTGTATGGAGTGCATGAATTTTAATGGTATTTCTGCGAAGAGTTGATTTTAATGTCGACTTATGAATGAGTTGCTGGATTCATGTTTTATATGCCGTGGTGATGAACTGAAGGTATGTCAAATTGGGTGAAGTGTGGGGAACTCTATTTCCCTGGAGCGATGTCAGTTTTGACAAAGTCTAACTCGGCATTTTGCATCTTCTGGAATGTACGCAGAAGTTTATAATTGAATCTAATCTTATGTCCTGTCAATTGACAAATGAAACAGAATTCAATTGATGGAAAACGTTGTTGGATGGAATTGAATATAAATGGCATGGTGGCTGTCGTTTTATGTTGAACCAGGTCTATTGCCGTAATTTGTTCATATATGAAATCCTGTTTGGTATGAATGTGCAGAGATTGTTTAACAACATTGAATAAGGTGAAAGACTTCGGCAAAAGCGTTGAACGTTTAACTGGGGGCCCAACACTTGTTTTGTAAGCCGAAGTTCTGTAAATTGAGTCAGGTCAAAACTCTTGTTATTTATAGTTGTATGATCGCTGATCGAAAGTGTTTTAAATGGTTATAAAAGGCGCAGTTTCAAAAGGTGTATTGGATCAGAGGTTACAAACCTATAAGTGTCGGCAATTTCTTAATGAAGCGAAACCATTTCTGATTGTGGTATAATTATGGGTTGGAAGGACTGTTCGATTTGGAATAGAGGTTTTGAAATCCTCTTCAGTTAATATCAGTTTGTGAAATTTGTGTATGTATCAAACCTTAAATAAAAGGATTGAATCGAAAGCTCGATTCGAATCAATGTTAGAACCTCAGTTTGATGAGTCGGTCTCATGGAGGGCGTCATTGGTTTAAGGGGAATCTCACTGTTGGTGTGTAAAAATGTTTGTGAAATTGCCAGGATTTGAAGTTTTTTTCTGAGATGTATTTTATATGCACTAGTCATAGTGTGATTCTGGGTTTGCAGGGATTTCCCTGCGTCATTTTTGGTATCAGAGCCGGAATGCTCTGTTGAAATATTTATTTTCTAAATAAGAACTGAAGTGTATTTTTGATTGTATGATGAATGATGAAAGGAAGATCAGAGTTTTAAATCTGATATGCAGCATACATAATTGCAAGTGAACAGGATTACAGTGAAGGAAATTACAAAGGCAAATGAAGGACAAGATTAGTCAGGTGAGATGATTTTTCTGAATTGAAATTTGTGATTGAAGTTTATGGTTGCAGAGAAGATGGCATTGAACCTGACATTCAGCTAAAGGCTGGATAAGGAGGACAATTGTAGTGTCCTGAAGAAGAACGTGAGTTGAAGAGACAGCCTAGAGAGTGAGCAGAGGAGAGTGCTCAAAGAGGTTCCAGAGGCAGTGAACCAGTACTTACCAAAAGACTGAGTGAGGAGGGCTTGGTGAGGTAAGTGGCAGTAGAAGAGATTGTTGTCGTAAAGGCTAGTGAACAACTCATAGAGAAGATGATCATGGAGGATCAAAGAAGAGGTTCAGAGGAATGCCACAGTGATGAGATGACTATAGAAGTCAGAGAAAGAGAGATTGCAGTAATGAAAGTGCAATTGCAGGTACTAGAGGAATGGCTGCAAGAGCAGGAAAACCAGAATAGAGGATGGATCTTTCCACTGAAGGGAAAGAAAGTGAAGTGGCAGAGGCTACAGCAGAAAAGAGATCGACAGATAAACATGTAGTTAATAGAGGAGCTGAGGAAGCTCGAACAGATGATGGATGTACAATTGAGACGGGAAGAACTCAGAGCAGCTGGGTTGGAAAAGGAGGTTTCCATTGGTGAAACAGAGGAGAAGATCATTGATGATTTCTTGAGTTATTGGGTAAATCCAGATCAGCTGGATAATGTAAAACCGTGTATTTTTGTAGCTAACAATTGTGATGTGATTACAGGTTTTACTGATAAGGATGCGCAATCTTGTGAAACTGTTACAGTACAAGAGGAAGTTCTTGTGAATAAGGAGGAGGATCAGCTTGAAGAGCTGGTATATAAACCAATAGTTGAGACTGACGAACTTTGTGATTTTCAGACTAAAGGGTTGTGTGTGAGTGCAGAGACTGTCAGTGATAGTGAAATGCTTCAGCAATGCTATAGTGAAATTTCATTGTTGGAATACTTGTTGGAGAATCTAGAGTATGACAGGGAGATTGCAGAAGAAAGAGTTCAGTACAGTGAACAAGAGGAGAAAGACATCATGGAAACAGATGGTATGAGAGGAAGACTGGTTGATAGTCTTGAGAGTCCTTTAGAGAATTCTTTGGGAAGGGAGAATCAGCATACTGATGTGCTGATTGAGAAGGAGAATTCAAAACAGCATACTGAGGTGTTGGCAGAGGGCAGTAAGGCACTGATGCCTTATGATTTTTGTTTTAACAAGTGTTTTGTGAATGCAGGTATTGTTGTCGGTGCTGAGGAACATTTGACTCAGCTGAGCAGTCAAATCAAGGAAGAAGTTTTCCGTTGTAGAAGACAAGAGGACAGGGATGATTGGGTGGTAGTAAGAAATGAGAAGGTAAAAACGGAAACAAGCGTAGGAGTAAGAACTGAGCAAGCCATCTTAGCTCAGCAGGCAGAAAAAAATCAGCAGCTTGAAGATTTATTGGACAAGGAAATTGAATTAATCAGAAGAATCATGTTGAAAATGTCTGAGAGGAAGACATCAGCAAGGAAGAGACGCAGCAGAAGCAACAGCAAAATGAAAACAGAGACAGATTGTGAAAGTGCAGCAAGTGGAGCAAGACAGCATAAAGTGTGGGATCCAGGCGGACAAAGATTTAAAACGCATGATCTGGAGATCATGATCATTTTCTACCTTGGGAGTGTGATGCAGGAGCATAGACTCGGAAAAATACCTTGTATTTATTAAAACTAAGGGGTCTCATGTTTTCAAGAAATTATTAATTTTATGTAAATATTTATGAGATTTTGAGAGGATTTGTAAGTGTTTCCAAACAACTGAAAACATGAGAGGAATTAGCCTTGAGATAATTAAGAATTAATGATGAAGCCTAAGTTAGATTTAGTTTCAAGATTTTAGGGATAAAATCTTGATTGTAGGGGTGTTGAGATATTTGAGGACTTTGTTGAGTGATTAAAGGGATTTGAACCTAAATTGGTTTAATTCAATTTGCATAAATTTATGAGCCTCAAAGGCAAATTGGGGTAGATAGGATAGAATACAGAGGAGAAAGTGAAGCTTGGACAGCCAAAGCTTGAAAGCCTCCAGGCAATTGTAAGGCTGTTAATGTTGAATATCCGGCAAATGCAAAGTCTATAAGTATTTTTATTATTAATGTGAAAAGTGTTCTCAAAGTTGTGTGGTTCGATTTCTAGAGTGGGGTATATTTTCTGTAACTGAGTTTAAATTGAAAATGCACATTTTATATAATCTGGTGGTGTCGCTCTTCTTTATGCGGCACGGGAGCTTGAAAAACTACAGTCGGCAAATTTTGACCAGAAGATTGGAGTCCAAATAATCCAGAACGCATTGAAGACACCTGTGCATACGATTGCTAGCAATGCTGGTGTTGAGGGTGCTGTTGTAGTCGGCAAATTATTGGAACAAGAAAATTTTGATTATGGCTATGATGCTGCCAAAGGTGAATATGTGGACATGGTAAAGGCTGGCATAATCGATCCGCTGAAAGTTATCAGGACTGCATTGGTGGATGCAGTGAGTGTGTCTTCACTGCTGACTACAACAGAGGCAGTGGTTGTCGAATTTTCAAAGGATGACAGACCAGGCCCAGTTATGGGTGGTATGGACTTCTAAAAGGCTTCTTGAGTGGTGAGGATTTTATCAGAAAGGAAGAGCAAGTTTTGGGGCAAAGTGGCAAGTTATAATCACATGAGACTTAGTTAAGTGTTCTGTGCTCGGCAGTGCTCTTTTCTTTTCAATTAGCAATTGAATAGTGCATAATTTAATAATTTAATATCTCTGTGCTGGCGGAGAGATTTTCATTAAACTGTGGTGTGACTACACCCAGAGTGAGAAGGAATTATGTAAACATTGAAACGGGAAACGCTTGAAATTCTGTGTAAAGTATAGGAGGAGGAAAGGTTGATTTCAATTAAAATCGACCTACACATTGAATGGAATTCAATTCGCATAGCGCAATTAGAGATATGAATGAATCGTTGTATGGAGTGCATGAATTTCAATGGTATTTCTGCGAAGAGTTGATTTTAATGTCGACTTATGAATGAGTTGTTGGATTCATGTTTTATATGCCGTGGTGATGAACTGAAGGTATGTCAAATTGGGTGAAGTGTGGGGAACTCTATTTCCCTGGAGCGATGTCAGTTATGACAAAGTCTAACTCGGCATTTTTCATCTTCTGGAACGTACGCAGAAGTTTATTATTGAATCTAATCTTATGTCCTGTCAATTGAAAAATGAAATAGAATTCAATTGATGGAAAACGCTGTTGGATGGAATTGAATATAAATGGCATGGTGGTTGTCGTTTTATGTTGAACCAGGTCTATTGCTGTAATTTGTTCATATATGAAATCCTGTTTGGTATGAATGTGCAGAGATTGTTTAATAGCATTGAATAAGGTGAAAGACTTCGGCAAAAGCGTTGAACGCAGTTGAACGTTTAACTGGGGGCCCAACACTTGTTTTATAAGCCGGAGTTCTGTAAATTGAGTCAGGTCGAAACGCTTGTTATTTATAGCTGTATGATCGCCGATCGAAAGTGTTTTAAATGGTTATAAAAGGCGCGGTTTCAAAAGGTGTATTGGATCAGAGGTGACAAACCTATAAGTGCCGGCAATTTCTTAATGAAGCGAAACCATTTCTGATTGTGGTATAATTATTGGTTGGAAGGACTGTTCGATTTGGAACAGAGGTTTTGAAATCCTCTTCAGTTACAATCTGTGTATGTATCGAACCTTAAATAAAAGGATCGAATCGAAAGCTCGATTCGAATCAATGTTAGAACCTCAGTTTGATGAGTCAGTCTCATGGAGGGCGCCATTGGTTTAAGGGGAATCTCACTGTTGGTGTGTAAAAATGTTTGTGAAATTGCCAGGATTTGAAGTTTTTTTCTGAGATGTATTTTATATGCATTAGTCATAGTGTGATTCTGGGTTTGCATGGATTTCCCTGCGTCACATAGACTCCTTGACTTGAGCCTCCAGAATTCTTCTTCTTCCAGACAAGCAGTTGAGATTCCTTGTCCAGCTCTTCTTTGGTGATTTCGGCAACTTCTAGGTGGAGGTGTTGTTTTTCCAGTTCGCTTTGAATTTTTTTTCTATCCACAGCGGGATTGGCAAGGTCTTAACCCAACCTTTCAGCATCGCTTTTACTCTGCAAATTTTTTCCTCCCAAACAAAGAAAGGAGAACCCTTGATTGGCTCTTTTCAGCAATCTTTGACCTTTTGCATGAAGTCTGTCTCTTTAGTCCATAGAGAGCTAAATCTGAAAGGGATAGGCCCGAGATCCTTAGAAGTCAACAATTCTAGGCTGATGGGCTTGTGATCTGAAACACTACTATGGAGAATACGCATTCTAGTCTCTAACCCAAGAAGCAGGAAAGAACTTTGAACAAAAAACTATCAAGTCTTGCCGCTATATGACCCCGTCCAACTCTCTTATTTGACCATGTGAACGTGCCTGTGACCGGCTTTATATCTAGCAGATCCCAATGTTGCATGAGGTCTTCTGTCCATTCTCTTTGCCGGATCTCTGACTATGCTCCCTCCTCTTTTTTCTGTTGCGAGGAGGGTGAGATTTAGATCTCCGGCTATGATTATGTTTTCTAGATTTTATAGATTTGCCACAATTTTGATGGAGTCCCAACAGTTTCTTTTCTCACCTTCATTGTTAGGAGCATACACATTGAATAGACAAATAATCTCCTTTGATTCTAAATGTTGCATTTTTTAAAAAATCAAATGGGTATTCAGGGACCCAGAGATTAATGAAAACTTATTTGTGTTCTAGAGCAACCCAAGTCCTCTTGATGCTCCACGGGCAGAGATTACATGCGCTCCACTTTTATTCCAAAATTTTTTGCTTGCTTGGAGGAAAGTTGTGTCCTCCAATTTGGTCTCCTGGATGAGGAGGATATCCGGGGCTTCCAATCTTATTAAAATATTCATTGCTTCTTCCTTATTTATGGTGCCCATTCCTCTACAATTCCAGGAGACTATCTTCATCATTTATTTTTGCCTTGATGAGCTCCCTTAGAGCCCTAGGATTGGATCCTCATCATCTTTGGGGTTTTTGCTAGAAGCTTCTCTAACGTTGGTTGGCTGCCCTGGAGCTTGTCCTTATAGGTTTCTTGTTCTCTTTTTTCCTTTGTAGATTTGCGTCCTCTTGTAGATCTTCTAAGAGAGGACTGGGATTCACCTATTTCCCCTTCTTCCTCTGATTCCTCGGACTCTTAGGTTTCCTCCTCCTCTTCTGATATCTTCCCTTTGGATCTCTCTGGAATAGAGGGGGAGGCTTTAGAGGGAGAGGCCTCCTTTGGGATTTCTGTCTCCTGAGTGTTCATGATTTCAGATCCAAGGATTTCGAATTTATTCCCTTGGCTTTCCATGGATGGTTTCTGAGCAGGACCTGCTTGAGGAGTTTTGGCATTTTCGTTTGCATTCTTCTTGTGAAAGGTTTTGGAATGCTTTGCCTGATTCCATCCTTCTTCCTTCCCTTTTTCTTCCACCCCTTTGGATGGGCAGTCTCTGGAAAAGTGTCCTTAAACATGGCACTTCCCGGCATTTGAATGGTAGTTTCTCATAATCTAGCTTTTGTACATGGGTCAAGGGACCTACAACTATTTTGATGGCTTCCGGTAGTCCGACCTCCAGATCTACCTCCACACAGATTCTGGAACAATCATACTGGTCCTTGTTGTTGGCTTTGTCTATAAATTTCCAAGGGTATTTCCTATGTGCTTCAAAGAATCCCAGCTCCAGCAGTGAACTGGAAGATTGGGGAGTCTCACCCACACTGGGACCGCTATAGGCACATCCAGATTAATGATCTCTATCACCTCAAAGGCAGCCATCGTGCTCACACCTTCTATATCAACTATTACCCCATATAATCATCCCATCACCATTATGAGTTAAATCAAAGACCATTGCAGCGCAGGTCTCCCCATTCTTTCCCATGTTTTCTTTGGAAATACGTTCGCATCAAACCCCAGATCCAAGATGACCTAGTCCATAATATAATCTTCTATCTGCATGGTGAGCCTCATCTCACGCCCTGTTATTTCCTTATGTTTGCCAATTTTTCTAACCACCTTGTGTCCATCAGGAAACTTCTCCTTGCTGGCACATTTGTTTATTAACTCCTGTCAGCCTTCCACAACTTTGCTATCACACAACAGTTTTATGCAGGTCCAAAAACATAGTAAGAATAGAGGGGTCAAATTTTGAAGGCACGCTAGTGTCTTGCACCTTGTCCTGACTTCTTGAGGTTGATGCCTCAGCGAAGCTTTTCTTAGCCTCCATAAATGTTTCCTTAGCATGCACTAGATCAAAACCCAGTTCCTTCTCTGGGGCCTTGCGGACCCATCCGTCCTCCTCAAGCTATTTATCCTTATCATCACTAGTCATTATTCCACTTCACAACACTATATTCATGATGTGATCTTCCTCACAGGGCACAACCCTTATCATTTGTAAGTTTTGCATAGGTTTTTGAGGTTGTGCCTTCTTTTCCTACATCTTGGCTATGATCACCCCTCATTCTTCTATAGTGTGGTCAAATTAGTTGCAGTATTGACATGACGGGCACATCTGATTCTAACAGTCGCATGCATAGTGTCATGTCATTCCACAGTTATAGCAGATGAGCTGACTGCGGCCTCTACCAGGCCCTTCTCCTCCTCGACATCATCCTCTTCCCTGGTAACCTCGGTGCGCACCTCCAGCGCCCATCTGGAGGTCGAGTTTCTGCTTGTATCCACTATGCAAGTGTTCTTTCCATCATCATCTCATAGCTGCGATAGTGGTGCTCATCGTGGCCCACTAACTTGCGAAAGTTACAAAACAACTATTGCAGTGTCTGGACGAACTTTTGAAGTAAATGATAGTTATCCGTTGCATTGTGTCCAGCTACCTGGAAAATAGTGCACCATAGGGTAGCCCCCATGCTCATTCTGGATGGAGCTTCTGTCCTCGGGGGAATTGGTCCCCTACTATTATATAATTCCTAAATATGGGACAATTTATCGTGTCCCTAGCCCTTACACTTCAAACAGCACACTTCTACGCACACCTCTAGTTTAGTCTCCTTGTCTTTCTTCAATCTCTACAATTCCAAGTAGAGGCTCTGTAACTGGGAGTGAATCTATTGTACCCCCAAGGTCTCATCCTAAATGGGCATTGCATGCAACCTCATCATGATTTCCAGGGCTTCTGCCTGAGTTCCTATCTTCTGTTGCGACAGAGCAATCCTCAGGTGGGGCAGAAGCAAAGCTATAAACCATTCATGTTGCTAACCATTGTTGGTTTAATGGGTCTTGAACCAGGTTCAGAGTTAGTTGCATCAAACAAAACCTTACACCGCTGGCCCTTTTGACATCAACTCATGTAGCGCAGACTGAAGTCTCATCCAAAGCAATATGGGGGATGCTGGAACCAAGTTTACGCATCCAAAGATCAATGTGATGTCTTTTTATGCCATAGATCTACCTCCACACAGATCTATAATCCCTTAGGGCTTGGTACTGTAACTCCCTTAGGACGGCCCCTAGACCTCTGCAAAGGTCAACGATCGGCTTTTGTGGACCCTGAACAGACAAATTACCTACTTATGCGCACCATAAATCATCCTTAGATAAGAATCTACTCAGATCTACTTAAGTGCTTGATAAACGTAACAAAAGGTATTATGATCTTCGTGTAGATACTTAACATGATTGCATTCAGTTAATAATATTTATCAAGTAGATTCGTGCATCAATACATCATTATTTCATAAAGACATTATTTCATAACATCATATATCATAAACACAAACAACAGAGGTAAACAGATAAAACACATGAATTTCTTCAATAATCTTCTTTATTGATCTTTAGTATCAGGTTACAAATTCAAAACTTCCCTGTGCACTCAGTTGCAAGGGTCCACGCACTTAGCTGTAGACACTACTCTAGGCCTCTGCGCACTCAGCCACAGATCCTTTCCCCTCTTAGACTTCCTTTTCTGCGCTAACTATCTAAGGCTTCAACCGTTCATACCCATTGACATTGACATAGCTCTCGAAGACATACCTATTTATAGCCTTTTACATATAATCTCATGGTTCGTGGACCATGTGTACCCTGTACCGACTCAACTTTACATAAATGAGGGTAAAAACCCTTTTTGACTCCTAGCTACCTACGTGCTCCACATCCACAATTTGTGGAGCCTTTACATATTTTCATCAAAATTTACAACAAAACTTGGGTTTTTAATCCCAGAAAATCCAGGAGACCCCATCCCAACAGGCCCCCAACTCAAAGGTCATGACTCGCCCTTGAGTCACTCGGCTGGCGCAGTGATCTTGTGGAAGTGCGTACCCCGATCACTCATCAACACTTTTGGACAACCAGACCTGGTTAACACATACTCAAACAATAATTTAGTTGTTGTGGCTCCTGTACAATCCTTCACAGTCTATTCCTCCACCCATCTGGTCAGATACTCCGTCACGTTGATGATATAGCATGCACCTGTCTTTTTTCCTGGAGGCTGGATTGGCCCCACAAAGTCAATTGCCAATTTTTCAAATAGCTGCAATGATACCTAAGGATTTAGGGGCAACCCATCCTTCTGCGATGGTCTTCCCATCCTCTGACATGCATCACATGCTCTACAATATGTTTTGGTATCCTTATGAAACGTATGCCACCATAACCCTGCGTGCAAGATCTTCTACGTTGCTGTCTTTCTTGCATAATGTACTCTTGCGGCCTCGCCATGAGCTTCCGCAAGGATTTTGTTCCGCTCAAAATTAGGCACATACCTTTGCAAGATCTCATCAGCACCCATCTTATACAAATGTCCAATGATCACCAGAAAATTTGTCACATGCATCACTAGTTCCTTCTTTTGATGACTGGTATAACCTTATGGAGCCATTCCGATAGTCAAAAAGTGGATAATATTTGCAAAATTATTATCCGCTACACATATGGCGAAGAGTTGCACATCGATAAACCCTTCCACCAAATTAGTGGGCTCCTCTTCTGTCTCAATCCACAACAGGTAGTCAGGTCCTACATTCAACCTACCTAGCTTCACAATGACCTTAAATTCATATTCTTGATCTAACAACAGCCATCAGCAGATCTTCCCCCCCAACACAGGCTTATTGACCAGGTATTTCACGGCAGAATGGTCAGTGTACATTTTGAAATGTCCACCCAACAGATAATGCCTAAACTTTTGAAGCGCGTACACCATAGCCAATCCTTTGCGCTCTTTTGTTGAGTAATGCTTCTCAGCCTTTGATAATTTCCTGCTTGCGAAAGCTATAGTGCGATCCATCTCTCCTTCACTAGCTTGTGTCAACACTGCTCCCAACACAATACATGAGGCATCAACGTGAAAATGGAATTCTTTCTCCCAATCCGGGAAGACCAAGATCGATGCAGTGACCATATTTTCTTTCAATACATCCAGACTACACTAACATTCTTCATCCCAACAAAATGTAGCGTCCTTCTTCAATAGCGTCTCCATAGGCATAGTAATTTGAGCATAAGCTTTGATGAACTTTTGATAATATCTAGTATGGCCCATTGTTGTGCGCAACTGTTTGAAACTCCTTGGGGCCTCCAAATTTACTATCACCATGATCTTCATAGGGTCCACCATCAGCCCTTTCTTGCATACCACATGGAGCAGTAAAATTCCAAAAGGGACACAGAACTTCTTTAGGTTCAACATGGTCTGGTGCCTTCGGCATGTATCCAACATTAAGCGTAGACTGGCTACATGGAGCTTTACTAACCCAAACACTGTACAGTCGTCAATACACCTCCAAGAACTTGTGAATAAATTCCTTGAATGTCATGATGACAACGTGAGAGAATATCATCGGTGCATTCTTAAGTTCAAATGGCATCACAGTATACTGGAAACAACCCCATTCTATCGTGAAGGTTGTTTTTCTCCGGTCTTCTAGCGCGATCTTAATCTAACGGTACCTAGAGAAGCAATCAATGAATGAGTAGGCTTCCTACCCTCCAACATTGTCCAACACCTCACTTGTAAATGGTGTTGGAAAAGGATCATGGATGTAGGCATCGTTAAGCTTTCTTAGATCTACACAAATCCTTATTTCTCCCTTTTGTTTCTTTTCCTGAACCACCATCGGGCTCACCCAATCAGACTCTTCAACTGGTTTGATGATGCCTACTTATAGCATCGTATCCATCTCTAAATGAACCTTTTCCTTGTATTTTGGATTAAGGTGATACAATCTCTGCTTGATAAGCTTCACATCTAGTTTCAAAGCAATTTTCATCACCCTTAGGTTGCCTAAGATGCATTTCAGGTCAGAAAATTTTGTAGGAAAAATATCCTAGTACTCATGGAGTAACTCGGCAACTTTATCCACTGTGGCATCATCCCAGTAATATCCAATCTTCGCAAATGTTGGCTCTGCTTTAGTACCAATGTTCACTTGCCTGGTTTTCAGCAACACAGTGATGTCTAATTTTCTATATGTGGACCCTCGACCTCGCGGTGGCCTTCTGCCTCTAGGATATTAATATTTCTTGGATCTTCATTCTCCCCCTCAGTAGTCACATTATAACATTCCAGCGCATGGTGCAGTTGGGTGCTCCAATATGGTTTAACCAAATCCAAAGGATCCCGCGGGTTCTAAACATCGTCGCCTTAACCTACTGCAGAGCTTCATCAATGCTTTCGAACCCATTTTAAAAATTGAAGGTCATTAAGAAACCATCCCTTAATATATCCCACACCGTGTTGCCATGGCGAAGCTCTGTTTCCAGGTACTAATTCATAAGGATTATATCCAAATTATGACAGAATAAGTGCACCCAATCTGGCTGCGGCTATGTTCCATAGGTTTTAGTCCATTTTTCCAAATGACCATGCAGATCATTTCTCCCATCATATTTCTCAGTTAATCATACTTTAGGACAACCAAATCACAACCTCATCATTCTGATGTAATTGCACCATTCATCAAATTTTTCCTTGTGTTTTCCCCACCACCTTGCGGGCGTAGCGCACATCACCAAATCCAACACTTGGAAGTGATGATATTTAGGGACTTCTCTTTCAAAGGCATCCAAAAATTTATCTACATCAGTTAAACCATCATAGTAGGGTAAATTTATTGCCTCCAACGACACACAACACAACAATTTAGTCATCATGTTGCAGTGTAGTGTAGAGACTTCATGCAGCCTATTCTGCCAGTGCTCTAACTCTTCATCTGAATCCAAGGTACATGAGATTTCGCGGTCCCATGAAATCTATCCATCAGCTGTCAGATTAATCTAGTCTTGGTCTTACGTTGTTATTTTGTAAATCTGATCCAAGTGATCATCACTCTCTTCATAGGCATGGACTGGATCAGCATGCGCATTTCCTCTATAGGGTCCAATGGTACTACAACGCGAAGCGATTTTCTTTCAAACGACATTGTCCTTTTCTTTAAGTTGATGACTCCATTCATATCGATGGCCCAATCAATTCCGAGGAGTGTGGGATATGGATTATTGTCATCAACAATCTCTATTACTTCAAAATCAGTCAGTGCATTCACACCTTCTATATCTATGGTGACTCCATGTAGTCGTCCCATAGGGATAATATTCTTCTGGTTCACCATTCTCAGTTGAATCGGAGACCACTACAAAGCAGGTCTCCCCATTCTCTCCTAGGTCTTTCTAGGAAAAATGTTCACGTCAGATCCTAGGTCCAAAATAACATGGTCCATCTCATAATCTCATATCTGCATAGTGACCCTCATTTCCCGCCCATTTCTTGCCTTATGTTTTCCACTCTTTCCTTACTATAACACTTGTTTATCAACTCTTGTAAGCCTTTCATAGCCTTTCTATCACGCAGAAGTTTCCTCTAAGTCTCCAGGAATGTGGTAAGTATTGACGAATCAAACTTTGTAGGTGTCATGGTCTCTGGAATTTTGTTTTGACGTACTAACATAGATGCCTCAACGAAGCTTTTATTGGCCTCCATAAATGTTTCCTTTGCATGCTCTAGATCAAAACCCATCTCCTTTTCTGGGGCCCAGTGGACCCATCCATCTTATTTAGGCTATTTTTCATTATCATCCCTAGTCGTTACTCCACTTCTCAACACTATATTTACATTCGGGTCTTCCTCGCAGGGCTCAGCTCTCATCATTTGTTATTTCTACGTAGGATGTTGTGGTTGCGCCTTCTTCTCCTGCATCTTAGCTATTAGCGTGGGGAATTATTCTATAGTTTGGTCAAACTAAGTACAAGATTGACATGACGGGCATGTCTGATTCTAACAATCCCGCGTGTAGTTCCATGGTGTCCCACAGTTATAGAAAATAACCTGACCATGACCTTGATCAGGTCCTCCTCCTCCTTAGCATCGTTTGTGCCCCTAATATCCTCCACGCCCTCGCCCAATGCCCTTATCCAAAGTTCGGGTTTTTAGTTACATTCGATACGTGGGCGTTCTCTCCATCATCAATTCGTAGCTATGACAGTGGTGCTCATCATGGCCCACTGATTTGCAAAAATTACAGAACAATTGTTGTGGTGTTTGAACGAAATTTTGTAGCAAATGACAATTATCTGTTACATGTTTTCCAGCCACCTCACAAATAGTGCACCATAGCGCAGGCCCCATACTTGGTCCTGTTGGAGCTTCCTACCTCAGGGGCATTACCACTCCCCTTTGTGATATAATTCGTGAAGACAGGGCAGTGATCTTTATCATGCCCTGATATCTTACACTTGAGGCACTAGACTTCCTCACGCACCTCCAGCCGAGCCTCCTTTTCTTTTTTCAAGCTCTGCAATTCCAAGCAAAGGTTTTGCAACTGAAAGTGAATTTGTTGAACTCCCAAAGACACGTCCTGAATAGGAATTTCATGCAATATAATCATGATTTCGAGGGCTTCTGCCTGAGTCCCTATATTCTGCTACGATAAAGAAATCCTTAGGTGGGGCAGGAGTGAGGCTATAAACCACTCACAGTGTTGATTATCTGTGAGATGTATATTAGCTTCATGAATAACACACTTCAATCTTTGATATAACTCCCAGGGAATTTCACCAGCCCTCATCGTGATTTCCATGAATCTAACTACTGATTGCCATTCAAAATTAGGCTTATTGAATTCTTTGTTCAAAGCAGCCTTAGTGTCTGCTAACGATGCCAAAGTATTATCAGTGCAGTACTTGATGTACCATGTCAGTGTGCAATCCTACAGATTGGTAACCAAATGTGCCTTCTTTATGCTATCATCAATGATCTGTTGTGCATTCCATACAACATTCACAACAAAAAATTGATTGGTATCTTCACTCTGTATACATCGACAGCTTTATTGAGTTCGAAATATTGAACAATGAAGGTGGTGGTGGTGGTGTGGGGAAAGGTGTATGTTGTGGAGGTGAAGGTGGAGGTGGAGTGGATGAATGATGTATCCACGGAAAACCTTGTCTTATTAGCTAGACCGCACTCTGCGGTGAGGCTTGTATGCTCCTTCATCGTCACTCGAAGGAGGTCCAATCAACAATCTATATTCAAGACTTGTTTTCCCTCGATCTCTGAAGAGTTTTCCACATTTCATAGCTCTGAACATCAAGGAAATGGCATAACCCATTTTTCACGCAACAACATCTTAATCTAGGTATTCAAATATCTTAGGTACTTACCTCATAGTCCTTTGAAGAAGCGTCACTCTGCTTCATTGTAGTTGAATGAGGTATCAACCATAAATTCTATAGAAAATCATCCTATAACCCAATAAAGACAATAATCGACAACACGCGTGATCTTATCTTCAGAAGCTTCTAACCTCCGCACTAGTTCCGAGGTCCACACTATTGGACCATCAAGCCTCCACCTTCCTTGGCCATCCGCTAACTTAGCTATCCACTCGTACAGTTCGATCAGGAAGGTGCATAATAAAATTTCATGTATTTCCATGTACAAATGTCTTTCCAACCAATGTTCTTTTGACAATCACACATTCATGTCTTCCTTCGTCGTGAATTTGTGGATCTTCCTATCCAACGACTTCTCAATTTCCTTCTTGGTTGGATTTTAGTGATGCGACATCACACATATCTTTATGAAATCCTGGTCTCGGCAATGGAACCATTTGTTGGCTTAGTGGGTCCTGACCTAGTTTCATAGTTAGTTGCGCCAAACAAAACCCTACACTGTTGGCCCTTTCGGCATCGCCCCGCGTAGCACGGGCTGAAGTCTCACTCGAAGTAGTATGGGGGGATGCTGAAATCAATTTTTTGCATCCAGAGATCAGTTTGATTCCTTTTTATTCCCTAGATCTACCTCCGTGTAGATTAATAAGCCCTTAGGTCTTGGTACAGCAACTCCTTTGGACAGCCCCTGAACCTTTACGAAGGTCGACGATCGGCGTTTGCAGACCTCAAATAGACGAATTATCTACTTATGCGCACCATAAATTAACGTTAGATCAAAATCTACTCATATCTACTTAAGTGCTTGATAAATGTAATATAAGGTATTATGATCTTTGCATAGACACTTAACATGTATTTCATTCAGTTGATAAGACTTATCTAGTAGATCTGCGCATTAATACATCATTATTTCATAAAGACATTATTTCATAACAGCATATATCGCAAACATAAAAAACAGAGGTAAACAGATAAAACACTTGAATTTGTTCAACAATCTTCTTTATTGATCTTCAGTATCAGGTTACAGACTCAAAACTTCCCTAGGCACTCAGATGCAGGGGTCCGCGCACTCAGTTGTGGACACTACTCTAGGCCTCTCCGCACTCAGCTACAGAGCCTTTTCCCCCTCTCAAACTTCCTTTTCTGCACTAACTCTCTAAGACTTCATCTATTCGTACCCATTGACATTGACATAACTCTCTAAGACACACCTATTTATAGCATTTTACATACAATCCCATGGTCCGCAGACCATGGGTGGATCTCAAAACTGACTCAACTTTACATAAACGAGGGTAAAAACCCTTTTTGACTCCTAGCTACCTACGCGCTCCGCATCCATAATTTACGGAGACTTTACATCTTTTCATCAAAATTTACAACAAAAAATTGGTTTTTAATCCCAAAAATGACCCAAGGGACCCCATCCCAATAACCATCTGTGAGCTGCAAGTTATCTTCTCGAATTGCACATTTCAACCTTTGATCTAGTTCCCAAGGCATCTCATCAACCCTCATCATGATTTCCTTAAATCCAACTACTGACTGCGAGTCAGAATTAGGCTTACTAAACTCCTTGTTTAAAGCAACCTTAGTATCTCATAGTGATGCCAGGGGATTATCATAACAACACTTAATATACCAAGTTAGTGCGTAATCCTGCAGAGCGGTAACCAATTGCGCCTTCTTTATATTATCATCAATAATTTGTTGCGTTGTCCACACAGCGTTCGCAACAAACCAGAACTGCTCTGTATCTTCACTCCCTATGCCCTTGAAAATCGGAAGCTTCATTGTATTTGACATGTTGAATGGTGGTGGTGGTGGTGGAGGTGTGGGCAAAGGTGTATACGGTGGAGGTGGAAGTGGAGGTGGAGTAGATGGATGATGTTTCCACAGAAAACATTGTGTTATTAGCTTAACAAAACTCCGCAGTGGAGTCCTTTCTGCCCCCTTCATCATCACTTACAGGAGGTCCAATCAAGGGACTATACTCCGGTCCTGATCCTTCATGATTTCTAAGGAATCGTACACTTCTTGTAGCTCTGAACATCAAGGTAATGGCATAACCTACTTTTCACATAACAATATTTTAATCCAGATTTTCAAAGATCTTAAATACTTACCTCGCAGTCCCTTGAAAAATCATCGCTCCACTTCGTTGTAGATGATTGAGGTATCAACTGTGAATTTTGTAACAAATCATCCCAAAATTCGATCAAGCCAATGATCAACAGCCCACACAATCTAGTTTTCAAGGGCCTCTAACCGTCACACTAATTCAGGAATCCACACTATAGGATTATCAAGCTTCCACCTTCCTTGGTTGGCTGTCAATTTGGCTAACCACTCATATAATTCAATGAGAAAAGTGTAGAAGAAAATTTTGTGTATCTCCATATACAAATATCTATCCAACCAATGCTCCTTTGACAGGTGTTGGTTCCTATTTTCCTATGCCGCGAATTCATGAATCTTCCAATCCAACCACTTTTCAATTTCTTTCTTGGTCAGATTCCAATGATGCGACATCACACATCTCTTGCAACCACATCTCGGTCTCGGCAACAGAACCATTTGTTGGCTTAGGGTGTCCTGACCCGGGTTCAGAGTTAGTTGCACCAACCAACAAATCCCTACATTACTGCGCCTTTCGGAAACAACCCGCATAGCGCAGACTACAGCCTCACCTGAAGGAGTATGGGGGGATGCAAGAACCAAGTTTATACATCCAGAGACAAGTGTGATGTCTTTTAGTGCCCTAGATCTGCCTTCGCACAGATCGATAAGCCCTTAGGGATCGGTACTGCAACTCTATTAAAACAGCCTTCAAACCTCCGTAAAGGTCTACAATCAGCCCTTGCAAACCTTTAATAGTTGATCTATTTACTTGTGCCCATTAGAGAAAAATCCTAATTTGGTGTTCACGCAAATCTACTTAAGTTATTTATTAAACATAACAAAATTCATCATAGTCTTTGTGAAAGTACTTAACATGCATTGAGTACATCTATTAAGACTTATTCAAGAGAATCATGCATCATTAGATAATTACTTAATAAACACATTATTTATCCACAACATATCTCATAAACATAAGTAAACATACATAAATAGAAATACACAATATTTCTTCGGTAACTTTCTTTATTTATCTTCAATTCAACTTTACAGACTCAAAACTACCTTGCACACTCAGCTGCAGGGGTCTGCGCACTCAACTACGAACTCTACCTAGGCATCTATGCACTCAGTTGTAGAGCCTTTCTCTCCTCTATTTCCCACTTATCTAGCTATCACTTTTAAGACTCCATCTGTTATCCACATAGACACTTGCGTTAGACTTTCTTAGACACACCTATTTATGCAATCCCATGGTCTACGGACCATGGGTGGATCTCAAAACTGACTCACACTTTACATAAACAAGGGGCTAAAACCCCTTTGACTCCTAATCATCTACATGCTCTGCATCCACAAATCGTGGAGAATTTACGTTAGTTACAAAAAATACATCAAAATTTGGGTTATTTTAATCCCAAAACTAACCTAGGGACCCCATCCCAACAATAATGACACAACTCGACATGAAAATGCTGGTACACACATGTTGTTTGTGTTGTTCATGTCGAGATGCTATGTTGCTAAGTGATGAGTGTGCCCATGTTGTTCCATAGCTTCACCTCCACACGACAAAGTGTGTAGATTATACAATGGTCTTGGTGTTCACATGATGTTTCATGCATGTGCATATGTCTCCTTCGCTTGCTACTTGGTATGCTTCATGTGTTTGTCCAACCTCGAGCTAGTCTTCTAGCATGCATTGCTTGTTCATCCTGTTTGTTGCCATGCCATGTCTCATCCATGTACCTATTTTTGAAACCACTCATGATGAGATGACATCAAATCCATAAAATCCCTATTCTACCATGATGCATTGTCTTTCATTTCCGGGTGGAGGTGACCGGGAGAAAGGACAAGGCTCTAAAACAGTGAAGAGCACATGTTTGGCTGGGATGAGAGGCTCCAGAACATTGTCAGGAAACACTATGCAGAGGTCACTGAGAGGCTAGGATGAGTAGTCTGGGAGAATAGGTGACATATGTGGGATCTGGGTCAGATGGGAGGCATAATTGCACAATTTTTCTGGGGAAGGCAGTGCGGGCAGTAAGAGGCACTAACAGTGAAAACTACGGAGATTTCCAGAGAAGTCTGGGATCAGGCTATGGGAGCCTTCTAATCAAAACTGTGGATATATGGGAGGCCTTCAAGTAAGACATGTCTACACATTTCCGGGTTGAGTAGGGTGGCAAGCAACAGGTGGATTTTCCATGAAAACTGTACATTTTTCAGGAGCAGTGGAGAGTAGTCTATTAGGGGGACTGCTTGGAAAAACTGCAAAATTTTCAGGGATAGTGTAGTGATAGGAAACGGGTGCCTGCCCCTCATGTCGATGCAATTTATTTAGGTAGTGCAGGTAGGAAAGCTGGACAGATTATATGTAGTTTTGGAGATGAGTGCAACCCTGGGTCACTACTCTAGTCAAATCCTTCAGTTGACGAGCGGGAGGCTTCATAGAATTGATCAGTGTATACTTCCTGGAGGGCAGACTCAAGCTCTGCACAGTTCTGGGCAACAGTGCTTGTTCACTGAGGGTTGAGACTACGCAATGCAACTCAGTGGAGGTCCGGCTGATGGAGGGTGGTTTGGTCGACAAATCTCTCGGAATATTCAAGTGTGTGAGCAAGTGAAATCATGTATACATGAACTTGCGAACACTCACTGAACATGATTGGACAATAGGACACCTCAAACAAACAAGACACGTGCCTCAGTGTGACTTTCTAAAGGTTAAGAGAAACAAGTGTGACACTTGAGATAGATCATTGAACGACCGTGACGACACTTGCGCGACATTATTTACAACTTCATGTGTGAGTGTGATAGATTTTTACATAGTGACCACAATTCAACACACAAAGGAAAACCTTCAACATCACTAGAACAAGGTCACAAGCATGACAGAGAAACGAACATGCTGAAGACAACACTTGATCAAACAAGCGCAAAGGAAGCAAGACATATAGAGGAAATACATGAAATGAGTTTTTTTGTGTTTACACATGTGCATGTTACCAAAGGCAAGATGATATCTAAGAGGTATACTTTGAAAGGTGTTCTTTACTTACCATACTTACCTGCGAGATGATCATGCATCCGATGGAGTTTGCACGCAGTCCTGGTCTTTTTCCATCACTTGGTTTCTTGGTCCTTCGCCTCAACTCCTTGGGAGTGGTCTCAGCATGTCACACTATCCTATAGTCACTACGAGATAAATCAGCATAGTTTCAGTGGGTAGTGACTACTTCCAGGACGAGGCCATGGGAGGCCCAGCTGTATAGTTTCTGCATGCAAGATAGATAGGGCAGCTTGGAAAACACTGCGCAGTTTTGAGGCACAAGAAATTGTTGCGAGATGGGGTACTAGGAGGACACCTCTGCGCAATTTCTGAGTGCAGTGCATCCCGAGCAGCTGAGAGGCAATACTGCACAATTTATGGATGAAATACACTGTTGCAGGATGAGTTCTAGGAGGACACATCTTCATAGTTTCAGGTTGCAAGGCAGACTGTGAAGCTGAGGGACAATACTACACAATTTCTAGAGACAACGGGTTCCGTTTGGCAGAAGACACTGGAAGGAACCACTGCGCATTTTTGGATGCCAAGGGAAGCTGGGGTCTCTACGCACTATGCATTTACAGTAGGCAAAGGAGAAAGCTTGAGGGTTACAGAAGCAAAATGTACAGTTCTAGTAAGCTGGATGAGGCTAGGTTGCTTGAGAAAGGGCTAAGTGTGAGATCAATGACACAAATGTAAATGGTGATCAGACTCAACTATGATCACACACGTAGACCATCTAGGATGTATAAAACATACTCTGCTTGATGCAACAACCTTCTTGACAAGAGTGTGTGAAGTGAGTGTGAAACAAGTCTATGTGATGATAACAACTCATGCGTGCCTGCTTTCCCTTGAAGCAAAACAACATTCCCTTTGCATGAAAAACAACAATCCCTATTCCCAAAGATGACACATGTTGATCCAGGAGGATCTCCAGATACCAGTGGCATGGTAAAAATCTCAAAAATTCAAAGTGGTAGAAACTCGATTAACTTGACATCAGATCGAATTGCTTGTCACCCTGATTCCAACGACGCAAATGACACTCAAATCCAAGCTCGTATGAGGGAGAAAGAGCCAGTCAAAGTTTCGGTCAAAGTTGGGCAGTGGGCTAGGTTTAATGGTGCTACAAATTGACCCAGTCCCGGACATGGAATATGGATCCCGAGGAGCGGGCGAATTTGTTGGATACTTAATTTTTCTAATATCCCTTATATTAGACAAAAATAAAAGAAGAACAATTATCATTATAAAACACAAAATATATATATATATATAATGGGGCAGGCGGCCATGACCCCGTCACCCCCAGAACCTCCATATAACAAAAAATATATTAAATATGGGGCAGGCGGTGATGACCCTACTACCCTCGGTACCCACCAAAACCATAACATCACAATAGTATTGGGGGTGGGCTGTCAACCCCGCTATCCCTCCACTCCATTCAACATAACATGATTATTAGCGCATGAGTAGGGTTGGGCACCGGTCCAGCAAACTTGTCGCCTGGTACAACGGCTACAACGGATACACAATAAAACTGGGAGGGGTGGGATTTGATCCCCTGACCCCTCCTCAACCACCATGCTAATTTCACCAATGTGCCAACAGACTTCGTTGGGAGATCCGCCAGTCCAAACACCATATACACTCATTTACATAGTGCATCTGGGTAGGCAGAGCGCAGCATAGATTTTGAGACAAAGGAGGTAGAACCTTAAGCATACTTGTGTTAGGGGGTGGAACCTTGCCTGAGCACAATTTTCCAAACGGTTAGTTTTAGTGCAGTGTCTGAATTGGGCAAGTTTTATATCGATTTTTCACCTCTCAACGACAGGAACTCAATGGTGATGTCAGTTTCTGCAATAGAGCTCTCCATTTTTCAACCATTTTCTAGATTAGAGGTATACGACTCCTTTTGTAAATACTGATTTCACTTTTTATTTTTCATGCCACTTAATGAATGAAGGCCTCCCCATTGATCGAGCAGGGCACGGAGACGTAGTCCAAATTGGATGAACTTTGTTATCAAGTCTCTTATCATATTTTCATGCTTTTATGTCCTTCTCCTATTCTTTCATGTGCACATTAAATTTATATGGTTAAGCTGCAATTTATCCATGTAATTATTTAATACATATATAAGGAAAATATCTTGGATCACATGTTGCATAAAGATGAGAACATGAACAACTCTTAAGATCAAGGAGGGGAAGCTTGAGGTCATCAGCCTACTAACAAGTTACCAAGGATGATCGATCATAAGATCCAAGGTAGGCTCTAAAATTTGCATGCGAGCCAAAATTTTGGAGGGATTTTGTAGCCGCTACAACATTGGTGACACACTTGTAGAACTCCAACTCTCTATATGGACCTTGTTTCATGAAAAGTGAGTCTAACCCTTCTGGAAGTATTGTTTTTTTCTTTTATCATGATGGCTTCTACACTAGCTTGTGTGAAAGATGTAGTCCCTACCATTCTCTTGATCGGTAAGCACACATTCCAAGCCAATTCAAATTAGTTGTTTTGATTGGGGATGAAGGTATATTGATGCACAAGTAATATAATTGTCAGAGTTTAAGTTTCATCTCTAGTGTTTCTTCACTACCAGTAGGCTTGAACAGTACCCCGCGGAGTCACACAGGAACACAAGCATCGCTCTACTACTAGCAAGCCTGGTCAATACCCCCTTGGACTTACTTCTATCACCTCTCTACGTAAGAAGCCTCTCTTCTTTCACCTTACTCATTTTTCATTTTTTTTCATTTTTTTCAAAGAACTGTGCATAAGAACTTATTTATTTTAGAGGTGGAAGAGGTTTCTCGACTTATTGGGAGAATAACAGGTTGTTCCTTTAGAGAATTATGTTATATATACCTCTGACATACTTGTTAAGGTTTTCCCCCTCACCTTACTCTACTTGAGTGAGCTGAGAAGGGTTAACCCAAAAGAACCGATTAGAGTAGGTGGTACTAATTAACAGTGCAATCATTGTGTTTTCACCAAGACTCACTCTGAACGGAACGTATTTTCCATCAAGGCATCATTGACTGAAGATAACAACTTCTTCATAAAGAGAGAGGACAATAGATAACTAGATGTTGATATGTGTACAAGTCCTCTTATATTTACTCGACTTGTCTTGAGATCCAAACATGATTTCATATAAGGCTAACCTATGGACATGAGAAAGCAAGGAAAGCAAAAAAAAAAAAAATATCTTAGGATATTCCGACACATATGAAATAGTTAAGTATAACTTGGTCTAATATATAGTTAGGTAAAATGTGTTTCTTTACTATGTACTTTTCTAACTTAAAATCTGACGGTCACGATATGTTCTAAACATGAAGTGATTTGATGGTTCATTCTCTCCTGGTATTACGACACTTGATTCATGTCTAACACTTGATTTCTCCATGATATCTATTTAAAGATCATGGAGGATCATTTGTAAGGTGACCATTCATGAGAGAAGCTTATGTAAATTATTTTTCTTTTATTAATAAATTTCCTGAAGTGGTCGTGTTAGCTCAAGCCGTGGACTATTTCCCTATTTGAGGGTTTTAACCACGTCAAGAATACTAGTGTATTGATCTATGATCTATTTGTGAGAGGTGTCATTTGGTGTTCTATCTGAGAAACTTACCATATAAATTCCTACATGGTATCGAAGTTATTTGAGGGCCGCGTCCATTGGTGATCCAAATCCTAAGCCAGTACAAGTGCATCCGACTGACATTTCCTATCTATATTGTTTCTATCTGCTTTCAAGCCGAAGGGACTACTCTATTGTGTTAGGAGCATCTGTTCCAGTGAATAACCCCTTTCATTTCACGCAAAAAGGTTTCTGGTAGCCTTAGCTACGTCATTTTTAAGATCTCGGGGTATATAATGTTTATTTATAGTTTTAGTTATTTATCTCTTTGTTTATTTCAGTTTATTTCTCTTTGTTTTTTTATTACCGGATCTATACTTTTCATTTCTGTGTATGCTCTTTTCCCTATGACTCCATACAATCTGGGAAAATGAGAAACAAAAAGCAAGGATTTTCCTTATGCGTATGCTCTTTTCCGCCGCGCCTTGGTGTGATTTCATAAAATCAGAAACATTGAGGAAAACACTTAGTTTCTAACGAAAGCTAACTTCAAGCCAAAAGGTTTGGTTTTTTTTGCATGTCCGTGCTAGGTTGTGTGGTTTTTATTCTATAGGAAAAAATGGCTTTTTCAAGTAAGCATGCACCCCAAAGCTTTAGTGACTTAAAAAAAAAAAAAACCCTTCCTCTTTTCCAAAAATGATTAACCTTTTAAATTAGCTCACTTGGTCCAAAGTTACTTTATGAGAATAGAGGTCTCGGGTTCAAGTCTTTCTTTTTGTTGAGTTACTTTTTCAAAAAGCACATGTAACTTATGTTTTAAAGTTATTTTATGTAAAAGTGTTCTCACCCATTATAAAAAGTGAGTCACTATAATTCTAAAGTCTCTTTATATTTTATTTAAGTTGCAATTTAGTGAGTAGCTCATAAAGTACCATTATAAAAGTGACTTTCACTTATTTATAAAAGTGGGTCACATATTTTTTTTTTTAAGTGATGTAATTAAATATAACATTATCATTCACTTCCGCACATTCACGTACTTTGCTAGCATCTTCAACAACTTTCCTACAAAAATCCATAACTTCTTCATCTGGAAGTTGTTTTCAGAGCCATTTTTTTTAATCGGAATAATTTTTCGAGATCTTTCCATTGGAACCCTTAGTTTCAGCATCTGTAACTTCAATTTCTATTAAAATGGAAATTCCATGCCAAGATATTCTTGACAACGCTAACTACTTCCAATGGGTGTCCTATATGGAGGATCCACTTAGAAGTAAAGGTCTTTATAGAATAGCCTCAGGCCAAGAGTCTAAACCTAAAGATGAATATAAGACAATCAAATGGGAAACAAGCGAGATCAAGCACATGGGTTGATATGGATGTCTATGCCTCCAGACCTAGATTCCATATCAGAGAAATTATACCCCTAATGAAGAAATGAAATGGCTCAATAAAGTTTTTGGATTTAAAAATGAAATTAGAGCCCATCATGTTATCAGGAAAACTAGTGTCCATTCAGAGCTACTAGTCCCACTAAGACGGGTAGCTATCTTAGAAACAAACAAACTAAAATTACTTTTGTTTTCCTTTATGAGAAGTAGATGAGAGAGAAGCAGAGAGTACCAACCTCAGTCTTCTTCTTGGCTCCTTGCTTGTTTCCTCTCCCCTTTGACAGATCTTTGCTGCTCCTTCCTCGCTTGTCCTGCTTCAAAGAACACCTATAGAGTCAAAGCAGCATAATATCATTAAAGCATAGATTTATACAATCATAAACAATATAGAATCAGATATATATTGACCATACAAATGCATATATCAACTCAGACATACAAGAATATGGAGGAAAACTCAAATAGCTTTATTGATAGAAGTAGTAGAAGAGAGGATTACAACCCATTGATCTGACCCAGCACCATCCTCCTAGCATGAAATCCCTTCTTCACCTCATGAAAAGCTAGATCACCCAACACTATGATGTTCCACAAAGAAACCAACAACACTTCCTTACAAGATGCAAAATTCCAGCCTCTGGATCTCTAGGATGAGGGAGCCATATATAGATGTTTGCAGGTGGGTGAGTCAGCTTCTGGGTTTTTGATTAGCGTCATTTCTCTGACAGTCCTCAATTCCACTTGGAGATTTCATGATCTCTTACTCATCCCTGGGCGGATTTAGAGAGGCAAGTGTCACAGGAGAAGTTTTTGGAAGATTCCATGATCATCCACCTTGCAAACTGTCTCTGCCATTTGTCTACTCTCGCCCATCGCATCCCATAGAAGGGCCTTTTAGTCTGCATCGCACCCCCCATGTGCATTAGGTGGGATGGATCGTACATTGACCATGGAGCAGGTGACATGGTCCAGTTTTGACCAGTTCTGAGCAGTTTTTCATGGAGAACTTCTGGGAGATGATGTAATCAATTAACCTTGTTCCTTTAGGGTATGAAACAAAAATTTTAGGGACTTAGAATCCCTCAGCTTATGGACATATAAGATTGGGGTTGTAGTGGCTAAATATTTCTATAACAGTTGCCCCCTAAAGCATGAGCTCGTAAATCTTTTGATGTCGGGTGAAATGCTTTATCATGAGGATCCGAGGTTTTTTGTACTAGAAGGTGACCTATAATAAGATACAATACAATACATTATATTCATAATATTTTCATGATCTAGCTAAGGCAGGCATTCCCATGCTCAGCTTTATAAATTCATTTTCATGTACATAAGACAGACAGTCGTTTGTATGGCAGACTGATGATTCTGGTAGAGACATCATCCTTTGGCTTGGATAATTATCTGTGCAGCTATGATGCGCATTTCATGTCTTTATTTTCCTGAATATATCGCAGCCCAGATGGATGAAACTAGATCCAGGGTCTTCAAACTTCAATCTTCGCCCGAAGTACAAGTCGATCCATGTGAAAAGATGTTCTGAAGTCGAACATGGAAAGACATCACCTGATTACTAGCCAATGATGTAAGTTGTTAACAGGCGCGAGAAGGAATCACCAATGATGATGTATCCTCAAGGTACTGGCACACAACCGTGGTGTGAAAATGGGATTGCGTCGAACACCACGCAAAATATTTCAGTCAAAGGCCATGAGTAACCTGTCACCAGAAGTGAGAAATTGCCATTGAGGCATGCAAGCTTCAAAGTACTGAAAGGGTTGTTCCTAAGTCAACTTCTTGGATAATGAGCTGATGTCGACAAGAAGTGACTCGTCATAGGACGGCCTTAATGAATCCCACATCTATGACATGGAATGGAGCTAATGATTTTGTGGAGGTGAAAACGATTTGATGATACAAGGTTCAGGGTGGCAGTCATGAAATAATGAAGGGTGAAGGTATTGCAGCGGATGACATACAAACTGGGTTGGTGAATTCTCTAAGCAACTTCTCTTAAACAAATTGGCGACACTGAAATGGATTGGCAGCGTTAACCCCAAATATGGATGGTACGGTGGACCAATGGTGATATGACCGGTGAACAGAATAACCCAACCCGACTCAATCATGGGGAAAGTGTCATGTTCAAGAGAGACTTGCTACCAATAAATTTTCTGTAAGTTTACTTCCCAATTTTTCTCCAGTCATTTCTAACTAGTACCTCTTTATTTTTGTCAAGCTTGAGGAGGATAACATATGCTTGTTCTATAATTTTTCCTTTGGGTAAACATGTCGCTGTGTTTTAACGAGCCTAGCGACAGTGAAACTCATTCTTGCCTGCATGGACAAGTTCTTCGCTATTGTTTTAATGAGTATAACGACAAGGATAACTCGGTCCTTTTCAATTTTAGAGAGTCTGAAAAGAGATTGAAAGGAAACTCCAGTAATCCTTTTTCATAATATAATCCCTTAAGTCCGAAAAAGTATAAAATAATACAAAGGGGATGACTTTTTGATAGTTTTAACGAGTCGAACAAGACAAGCGCTCGATCTTTTTGTGCAAGGATCCCTCAGGTCCAAAAAGATTAAAATCTAGAGGAGGTATGGCACTTCCAATAACTTTAACGAGCTGGAGAGGCCAATTGCTCGGTAATCTTTTCATATTTTACGAGTCAGATGAAAAGAGATTAAAGGAGACTCATTTTTTGAGGAACGAGTGATGATTTGGGATAGTAGTTGGTTCCAGGTAATGTTTGGAACTTTTCAATCATGGCAGTGTAAAGAAGGTGGCTAATAGGATCACTCGTCGTAGTTGTTCCTTAAAAGGGGTAAACAATCAAATGGAGGCATATGATCGGCTAAAAAAGAGTGGAGGTGATGGTAAGAACATGACCAAGGCTCAAAAGCTGATAATAATGCGATCACAATAGTTATTTACTGGAGGTGGGTTCATTTTTTAATGAGCGTAAACTTTGGTGGAACATATGCTCATTGCTAGGTTTATTTTTTAACGAGCTTGAACTTCGCGTAAAACTGCTTGTGGCGGGTTTATTTTTTAACGAGCTTGAACCCTACGACAACATATGCTCAAATTCGGTTTCATGTTTACACAAGCTTGAAACGAAAAGTTATGCTTGTTATAAGTTCGCATGCCCCCCAACATAGTGACGCAAATCGAGGTGCATGCCCCCCAAGCTTCATTGCATTCAACGCGGTGGTTGGAATGAAGGTTTACCTTCGAGATTTTTGAGAGACTCGACTTGGATTTTATGAGATTGTAATCAAAGACTCAATTTGGAAAGGGACTTGTTTCATTTTTTAATGAGGTTGAAACAGAATAGGAACTGTGCTCAGAATCCACCGTATTTACAGTATTTGATAGAAAATCAAAAACTAAAGGATGATTAAGGTTGTTGGAAGAATCTTCGTTGTAATCCGGAAGATGGGAATGATGGTGGAAATCTTCCCATGGTGCCTCTCCTATCATCATCGACTGAATGATTCCTTCGTCTGTAGAATGTACATGTGACCAAGGATCTGAAGAGGTACCATATTCCTTAGACCTATCTACCCAAACGCTCGATGAGCATTGTTTTGGGTTTGATGCCCAGGCCGAGAACATTGATTGCTACAATATTTCCATGGGGCTTGGAGGCAAAACCTGGCGATGATCCATGCTAATATCATGTTCGGAAATCCTCTTAATAGAAGATACCATATTGTAGGTTCCCACCGTGGCCACTCCCGCCAGATTGTTTGGAGGTGGTAGGGAAAACGTACCCATCAACGTAGGGTCTTTTAGCAGGCCTACTCTGATATTTTGAAGCGATGGAGAGCTTCCTTGGATCATCAGAATTATTCCTGTAACTTGTGAACTGTTGGGGAGAAAGGTTTGTTTGTCGATGATCGTAATTCCTCCTTTGAAAGGAAATGCAATCTTTTTGAAGTATGTCAACACAACAGCAGCCATAGCATAAATCCAGGCCCTTCCCAGTAGGATGTTGTAATCGAGATTTATGTCGATAACTTCAACATCAATTCCTACTATTTTGCCCGCCAGCTCAACTTGCAAGTTACTTAAAATCTCGTATGGGGTGTATGTTTTTCCATCGAATGCTTTTAACGTCGTTGACGATTGCGACAAGGGTGGTGATCCTAAAGTTTTCCAGCAACTCATTGACAAAATACATGTAGATGCCCTCTCATCAATAATTGTTTGATGAATAGTTTTGTTGAGGGATTTCACTTGAATGAGGAAAGCAAGTTGAGCTGGTAACTCAAGTTCATATCCTTTATGATTAAATGCCATGACATTGGAATCCGTTGGGTCAATCCCACCTATTGTTGATAATAGATCCTGCTTTTGGGAGGGGCAATTTTGTAGTACTTCAAGTGTCAACATAGCAGACGGCGATTGAGCCAGGTCCTCTACTATATTATAATTTTGTGCTTCTCTGGAACGAGGATTAAATGTTGATTTGTGTACTACTCCCTTTGGCGGCTTTATCGTTAGCTCAGGAATGATGGGTGGCACAACTTCGGTCAAAGTTGTCGTCGAACTACTAGGTTGATCAGTAGCCTTGTTGTTCGACAACTGTGGATTCCTGTAATATTTATTCATTTTCGATATCATAGCATCATTTTGTTGTTTTGAAATGGACAGCATAAGCACTTGGGATGGGGAAGCATTGTCGCTAGCAACCAGATTGGTTTCTGGGTTTGGAAACGGATCAGTCAATACCGCTGAGGTTTTTGAGTTTCTGAAGAACTTCTTAATCTCAGCTTTATGTGGACAATCTTTCTTCTAATGATCCTCATTGCATATAAAGCATGGATGACCATGTTTCTTTTGCCCAGAAGGGTTTGCAAAATATTTTTCAAGAGACGAATCGTCCTATTTCTTCTTTTTGCTTTTCCCTTTCTTCTTTCCCCCCGGTTGCTTTGATTCTTTTCCCTTGTCTGTCGACGCGGCATTAACCTCCGAGGCAAGAAGTTCTTCATTTGTATTTTGACCGGAAACTGTGCGGGCTTTCTTAGATGTAGCCTCTGTAGTTTTTGTGCTTGTAGTACCCATCAAGCCATCGTCGGCATGAGAGTCTCTGTTGGATTTAGGAGGAGGAGGAACAGAAAACTATGGTCTAGGAGCATTAGGTATTTTTTCATAGAGCATGCCAGACTGAGTATAGATCAAGTCTAGATATTGTGCACGAGCGATGACTTGCTCTTCAGTGACAACTCCCCCCCCTTAGCCACATCTTCTGTAATAGAAGGTAAAAATAACTTAATAAACCATTCAACTAGCAGTATATCAGGAACATATGTTTTCACCATTCGACAACGACGCCACCACTCATGGATATCGTCTGCTTAAAATTGGTAAGAAGCTTCGTTCCTGTTTCGTACCTTATGGGTAACTGAAAATGGGTTAAAAAGGTGGTGGCAAGGGTGTTGAAGTTATCGAATGAAGCTCTAGGCAATTCGATGTACCATTTTGCGGCCGGACCAGTTAAAGTTCGCTGATAAAGGCGAAGCCTAATCGAATCATCATTGAGAGTGTTGGATGAACACCACAGATGAAAGGTCATCACATGATTTGACGGATCTTCACCCAGATTTACATTGAATTTAGGTATAACTGATGGAATTTTATGAGGAATCACTGACCACCAAGGGGCATAAGCAATTGGATCATTTGTTAGCCAATTCAGATCTGGTAATTCTAAAGTTGCTACAAAGGGCAACTGTTGATTTAGGTCTGGTGAAGCATACCTAGGATAAGATGGGATCGCCTGAGCAGTGGGTCTTTGCATACCAGCATAATGTATCTGATGTTGATAAGGTTGATGGGCATAACCATTATGATATGATTGATGGTGACCATTTTGAATATACAACTGCCCATTACCCGCAAAGCTTTGTTGCTCAGGTCCTCGGTAAGCTTGTTGGAATTGCGGTTGTTGATATTGTACCAGCCATGGTTGTGAAGCCATTTTTTGTTGTCCAATACTGGCTGTCTGACCAAGATGAGGGGTAATAGTACCTGTTTGAGCCTGAGTCGGTCTAGTTAAGGAGCCACTAATCGGTGATTGTGGTTGTGTCGTGGAGATAAGAGGTTGTTGTATTACGACCTGAGAAACTTGAGGTTGGCATACAACAGGCAACACTTGTACTTGCGACATCATCACAATAGTCGGTGAAGTGGGGATATTCGACACAGGTAGACTTGGTTGCATTGAATAAACAACTCTTGGCTGTTGCGGCAGTATTGGCACGCAACCACTGTATGTAATTCCAGCTTGACATGAATTATGTTATGAACTCTCATATGGTTGTTCTCCCGGAGGGAACAATGAAAGGGCATACTTCCTCCATACGGCGGTAACCCAGTGCTCAAAGGAAAGATTGGCCATCGGAGACCAAACTGCCCAAATTGATACTGTTGTAAAGGATCAATTTGTTAAGACTCAACATAAGAAATTCTAGATATTATTCTGGACGAACAAATGGGAACATACCATACTGTCAAAACAGTCCCTAGGTGGACTTCCTCTAGCGGTTGAGAGCTAGTTGGGACAGATGGTATACCAGCGAACATTGTCGAAGTGGTGGCAGGAGGTTTTGTTGCTATTGTATCGGACGACACAATCCTAGATGTCGATGGTTGTCCAGACATATCGAGTCTATCCAAAAGACTTCCTAGCGATTCTACAGGAACTTGCAATGAAGGGAGACTATCTTCTGAAGTAGAAGGATATAGGTGGATCCCAGTTCCAAAATGCAATGGAGTACTGGATGGAAGATCCTCTATAATTTCTTCTATAACAATCAGTCCAGGTGGAAGAGGTAGACCGTCAAGTCCGCAAACTATTTCTGGTGCCGAAGAAGGTATAGATTCTGTAGCAACAGGTGTTGGAGGGGCAATACCTTCCAAATCAACCCCAAATGGATCTAGTTCAGGAATATAAGTGTTTACCGTTACACTACGATCAGTTCTAATGTCCCCTTGTAATTACGGAACTTCTTCTGTGGAGGCAGGGATACCAGAAATAGTTGGAGTAACCGAAGTCTCTAAGGATGTTGAAATACAATCTTCAAACAAACCAGGAGACTTTGACCCAGTTAAACGAGTTCACTTGGCCCGGAATGGTTTTGTTTCCGAAGTCAAAGACGGTTGACTCGTTAGTCTCTGCGATTGACGGGGTTTTGATTGACTTTCTTCCACAATTGTGGATTACTTGATCAACTCAAAATAAAAAGGGGAAAATGTTATTCTGAATTAAATGAATTTTATGACGCTTTGAGACAACTTGCTTTTTCAATTTTTAAGAGTCGAGAAAAAGCTAAAGATGACTCTAGTCGCCTTCGATTTTTAATGAGCCTGAAGTGAAAAGTGCTCAGATGGACCTTTTCTGTTAAGGAGTCTGAGAAGGAACAAAAGTGACTACTCTAGAAATCTAGATAGAGGGATTACCAAACCAATTGCAAAACTGCAGAATATTTTTTACGGTACGACAGTCAATCTTCCTGAATGTTGTGTTCAATGCATTGCGATCGATAGGGCGGCAGACACGGCTTCCTAAGGATAAAGAATATAGCCTATTGTGGTCTCCCAATATATACTTGACGGTACGTGGGAGCACAAGTCCGTACTGGCACTTGTTGTCTCAAAGAGGATGAATCACCCAACCTACGATGAAATTGATAGTTACCAAGCTTTACAACGCCGGAATATGTCTCTAGCCTAGATTTCTAAAAGTTGTGCGTTAGGTTCCAAAGTGTTTTCATGTTCATTGAAATTTATTTTATAGTTGATATTTCATAAGAAGTTTGCCTTTAAGGTTCACCGCGTGATGTAGATATACAACTCCTAAATATGCAATCTAAGATGATAAACAGACAAACGTTTACTTTCTCTTTTTGCAATGAAAATCCTAGCTACTAAGGAAAGAGAAACGAAATTCTTTCAACATAGAGCAGAGAGCACACACTAAGATGCACTGTCCTAAATCAATCTCCACAAGCAGTCTAAATGCAAATGCACATGCATGTATTTGTTTTCCGCTTTCTTATTGTGTGAATGACAAAAAGAATGCTAAGTACAAATCTGAATTATCTTTTCAAAGCGACAGTACTAGCAATTTTCTTTTCAAAAGACAAAAGGAAGATAAGGACAACACTTTGTGATTTTGAATTGAAAACTACTTTCGACACTTGAAATATTATAAATTCAAATCAAATACAAGAGTAACAATGTAATCGACTATCAAAAAGAGGAGGATTCTTTTCTTTGTCTGAAAACGACACTTGTGACACTTTCAAATTGAAAGACGACAGTTTGATTAAGCTATTGTTTGTAAAGGAGATTTGTAAATGGCGAAAAATACATAAAAACATTCACAATTCTTTGAAAAATGGAGGCTGAATAATGCAAAGGAAGGGAGTTTCAACAGTGGTATATTGATCACAAATAGCAAAACTCCTGAATAAAGCTGAAGAGAATGAAGAAAAACCAAAATCTGGAGGCAGAAACAGTCTTATCTGATCATCGCACCTGTAACACGGGGAAACAAGGATGCATCTCACCTACAGCACATAGGAGGTGCAATGCATCCAGACTGTCAAAAGGAGACAGTGCGATGGTCCAAGGACAAGACTTAACCTTGGTTTTTGGTCATAGTTTGCAACTTAGTTCAGGGCTTTAGGTTGAGCTAATGACAGTTAGTAAATACAAAGCATAGGGGCTGATCTAATGAGGTTACTTAAGCCACCACCAGGTCACTTAGGATGTTTGCAAGTCAGATTTTTAATTCATAAACTAACCCAAAGATTGACTGAAGCAGCGTTTATCTACTTTGCAGTTGTATAGAAAAAGCAGTTCGAAGGCTAACTGGCATAACTTCAGGCTTCGTCTATAGTTTATAAAGTAAACAAACTAGGAACAAGCAAGCAAGCTATTCGCTCCCCAGCGGAGTCGCCATTTTGTTATCAAGAAAACTAGTGTCCATTCAGAGTTGTTAGTCCCACTAAGACGGGTAGCTATCTTAGAAACAAAAAAACTAAAGTTACTTGTGTTTTCCTTTATGAGAAGTAGATGAGAGAGAAGCAGAGAGTACCAACCTCAGTATTCCACTTGGCTCCTTTTTTAATTCGTCTCCCCTTTGATAGATCTTTGTTGCTCCTTCCTCACTTCTCACACTTCAAAGAACACCTATATAGTCAAAGCAGCATAATACCATCAAAGCATAGAGATCTACAGTCATAAAAAATATAGGATCAGATATATATTGACCATACAAATGCATATATCAACTCAGACATACAAGAATATGGAGGAAAACTCAAATAGCTTTATTGATAGAAGTAATAGAAGAGAGGATTACAACCCATTAATCTGACCCAGCGCCATCCTCCCAGCATGAAAGCCCTTCTTCACCTCATGAAAAGCTAGATCACCCAACACTATGATGTTCCACAAAGAAACCAATAGCACTTCCTTACAAGATGCAAAATTCCAGCCTCTAGATCTCTAGGATGAGGGATCCCTATATAGATGTTTGTAGGTGGGTGAGTCAGCTTCTGGGTTTTTTATTAGTGTCATTTCTAGAATTGAGGCTTTTTTTATCCATATCAAATTTTTGAGAGATTTGCGCTGAAGAATCTCTCAAAAATAGTGTCATTTCTCTGATAATTCTCAATTCCACTTGGAGATTTCATGATCTCTTACTCATCCCTGGGCGAATTTAGAGAGGCAAGTGTCACAGGAGAAGTTTATGGAAGATTCCATGATCATCCACCTTGCAAATTGTCTCTGCCATTTGTCTACTCTCACCCATTGCACCCCATAGAATGGATTTTCAGTATGCATCGCACCCCCCATGTGTATTAGGTGGGATGCATCGCACTTTAACCATGGAGCGGGTGAGATGGTTCAGTTTTGACTAGTTCTGAGCAGTTTTTGATGGAGAACTTCTGGGAGATGATGTAATCAGCTGACCTTGTTCCTTTAGGGTATGAAACAACACTTTTAGGGACTTAGAATCCCTCGGTTTATGGACATATAAGATTGGGTTTGTAGTGCTCAAATATGTCTATAACACATCAACTAGAAAATGAGTTGCTTACGTTGGACCCCAATAATATTTCTTCCATTGAATATTTTTTGTCCAAGTTCAAGACCCTTAGACTTCTCTTGGAATGTGTTAAGGTTAAGAAATAAAATGGTAGCCTTATCTATTCCATTCTTACTAAGTTGGGACCAGCCTACTTTGTGTTTGTTTCCACCTTCCATTCTACTAGAGAAGCCTTTATTTCTCAAGGACAAGCCTACAAGTCCCCCTCTTTTGATGCCTTTTATGATTTTTTAATAAGAGAACAAGGAAAACTCTTACATCTTGGTCTTAATCTTGGAAACTCTTCTAAGAAAGCATTAGCTACCCAGCAACAACCAAACTCAAAGAATCCTACGAAGCAGTATCCTAAAAAGAATGGTCCTAAACCAAACAAGGTTCCTGGGCACTTTCACTATCAGCAACATGAAAAATCAATTCAACAAAATGATAAGAAAAATAAAAACAAAGGTAAGAAGACTGATAGACATTTCAACTTTTCTAATTGAGATGGCCACTTAGAATGCAAATGCTTTAAGAAGATGGAAGCCTTCGAAGCAAAGATGGAGAAGAATAACATCTATTTGGAGCATTCTTCAACTTCAACTTCATCTTCAGGAATAACACTTTCTTCATGTGCTCGTCAAACATCTCTGTCTAGTTATGCACTAAATGTATCTTCTTCTTCTCATTCTAATGAGTGGCTCATTGATTCTAGAGCTTCTTATCACATAGCCGAAAACAAAGCCATGTTTTCTTCTTTAAAAGATTATAACACCAAAAATATATATGTTGGTGACGATAGATCGCTTAGTGTTGTAGGGACTAGAACTATTCGTCTAGAAAATGGTCAGTTTAATGATGTATTATGTGTTCCAACCTTATATTGCAACCTTATATCTATATATCAGATAACTCATTCAAGTGAAGGTAAAATCGTTGAATTTTCACCTCATGATGTTGTAATTAAGGACCTAAGAGATCCTAGACATATTTTAGCTACTGGTGTTGTTGATGATTCTATAAGGTTGTATAAGTTTGACAATTTTGGGTCATCAACTTTTCCCTCGGTCTTTGTTGCTCACAATGATGAAGTGAGCAAACTTTAGCATGAGCGATTTGGTCACTTAAACTATCATTGCCTTCAAAATATATGTAAAGAAAATATGGTGACAGGTCTTCCTATGGTATCTTGCAAAGATGGTATTTGTTCCAGATGTGTACGCGGAAGACATCATCGGGATAATTTTGAAAAACATGCCTCTTGGCACACCTCAGCCCCTTTAGAGCTTGTTCATAGTGATTTATGTGGTCCACTTCCAGTTGTTTCATTCTCTCGCTACAAGTATTTCTTAACTTTCATTGATGATTTGTCCAAACGCACTTGGGTATACTTCTTAAAACTCAAGAGTGAAGTATTTAACATGTTCTTGGCCTTTAAGGCCTTTGTTGAGAAACAATTTGGTCATCAAATTCTTAAGCTAAGATCTGATAATGATGGAGAATATGTTAACAAAAAATTCATCAAATTTTGCACTAAGCATGGAATTCAAATGCAACATACTATTTCATATACCCCACAACAAAATGGTGTAGCTGAAAGGAAGAATCGCACCTTAAAGGAAATGACTAATTGTATGCTTCAATATAAAGGAATTAGTCTTGATTTTTGGGCAGAAGCAATTAACGATGAAAATTACATAGTAAATCACACTCCTACTAAGGTTTTAAAAGAATATCACTTCAAAAGAAGCATGGAGCTCAATTAAACTAGATGTAAGTCATTTTCGTGTTTTTGGAAGTGAAGCATGGGTCCATATTCCTGATGAGAAACATAAAGCCTTAGAACCTAAGAGTGAAAAATGTATTTTTGTTGGATATTCTGAAGATGTCAAAGGATATAGACTTCTTTCACCTAAATCTAGAAATGTTATCATTAGAAGAGATGTAAAGTTTGCTGAAATATATCGGCCTACGAGCCTATTTCGGCGGATGTGCCACCTCTCTCTATCCCTTCTACTTCTAAAAATATTTCTTCTTCAGATGATGACAACGAGGATTAAAATCCTCCCCCACCTTCTCGGGATCCTCCTTCAGCTCCTCAGCTTCCAAAATGGATCTGTGCTACTCGGGATGCAGCAGGTGCCCTTGCAGGTGATCCTACAGATCAACGACGTACGCGTTCTCAGTTCGATAAAGCCTCTTCTTTTACTAGCTCAAGCTTCAGTGAATTATGATCCTAACACCTTTGCAGAAGCTTCAAGCCATCCAGATTGGGACACAACTATGAATGAAGAATATCATTCATTATTGGCAAATGATACATGGGATCGTGTTCCTCTTCTAAAGGGAATAAAACTTGTTAGATGTAAATCGGTTTACAGAACCAAGTTTGGACCAGATGGAAAAATTGATAAACATAAAGCTCGTCTTTTTGCTAAGGGATTTTCACAAGTTGAAGGCATTGCCTATACTGAAACCTTCTCCCTTATTTCCAAAATGAAATCTATCCACCTTGTTCTTTCCCTTGTTGCCTCTTTCAAATGGGAATTCCATCAGATGGATGTTAAATATGCCTTCTTGCATGGGGACTTGCATGAAGAAATCTACATGGAACAACCTCTTGGCTTTATACAAATAGACTCCAACCTTGTATGTCAGCTTAAGAAATCCCTTTATGGTCTCAAGCAAACCTCTGGATTGGTATGCTAAAATGGATATCTTTCCTTTAGATACTAACTTTTCTAGGTGTCATTCTGACAATATTGTCTAAACCAAGAAAGTGGGTAAGTCTCTTATCATTCTTGTTCTTTATGTTGATGATCTTATCCTTACTGGTAGTTATCCCAACCTTATAAACCATGTGAAGTCGAACCTTAAAAAGCAGTTTGAAATGACAGAATTAGAACGCTTGCATTATTTTCTTGGTCTTCAAGTCTTGCAATCCAAAGAAGGTATTTCTCTTTCCCAGTCCAAGTATGCATGTGATCTTCTATGCCACTTTCACATGGAATATTGTAAGCCAACCCCTTCTCCCTTTCAGTCTAGAGCTAAACTTTTAGTCACTTGTACTTCCCCTGAAATTGATGCTACCTTATACTGTCAGCTTGTAGGAAAAATTTTGTATCTGACCCATACCCGTCATGACCTTTCCTTTGTTGTTGGCCTTATTGCTCAGTTTATGAAAAACCCACGTGAAATTCATTGGAAAGCAGCTAAAAGAATACTTCATTATGTTCAAGGTACAGTTTAGTTTGGGATTCATTACAGTGTAGAAGCATCTCGTCTATTGGTTGGTTTCACTTATTCTGATTAGGCTGGTGACCCTGATGATCGGAAGTCTACTACAGGTTATGTCTTCACTCTTGGTTATGGACCTATTACATTGGATTGCAAGAAACAAAGTTCCATTTCTCTTTCTTCAGTAGAAGCAGAGTATCGTGGCGCAGTAGAAGCTAGTAAGGAAGCCTCGTGGCTTTGTCAGATCCTATCAGAGTTTGGCTTTCAGCAGCACCATCCGACTACACTTTGGTGTGATAATCAAAGTGCCATTCAACTATGAAAAGATCTAGTCCAACATCAGTGTAGCAAACACATTGAACTACACATGCACTTCATCAGAAAGCTCATTCATGACCATGTTCTTGAAGTGCAATATTGTTCAAACGATGATCAAGTGCAAACATCTTTACAAAGGCTCTCACACAGGCGAAGTTTACTAAACTTCGATTTATGGTTGGAGTTTAGGAAGTTGTCACTAAGGGTGGATAGGCTCTAATGCCTCCTTCCTTCTCCTATCGTGTCATATTTGTAAATCCTTCAATCATATCCCAATTTTTTCTTAAGGAGGTATGTTAGGATATTCCGACACATAGGAAATAGTTAAGTATCACTTGGTCTAGTGTAGAGTTAGGTAAAGTGTGTTTCTTTTCTATGTACTTTTGTAACTTAAAATATGATGGTCATGATATGTTCTAGACATGAAGTGATCTGACGGTTCATTCTCTCCTCGGTATTACCAACACTTGATCTGTGGCTTAACACCTTATTGATCCATGATCTCTATTTAAAGAGCATGGAGGGTCATTTGTAAGGCGACCATTCATGAGAGAAGCTTATGTAAATTTTCTTTCTTTTATTAATAAATTGCCTGAAGTGGCCGCATTGGCTTAGGTTGTGGATTATTTCCCTCTTTGAGGTTTTTAACCACATCAATAATACTGGTGTATTGATCTGTGATATATTTTTTAGCGGTGTCCTTTGATGTTCTATCTGAGGAAATTACCCTGTAAATTCCTACAAAGAAAAAAAAAATCATAAATCATAAATAAAGCAAAAGAAAAACAACTAAGAAAAGAAAGCAAGAAAGAAAACAAAACCAAGCAAGAAAATAAAATGCAAACCAGAAAGCAAAGACTACTCCTACTCGTATGCTAAACAATGCATGGGTATACTCATGTGAAGTGATATTTCCAATGCAGCCACCAGCGCATTGGCCAGACCATGTTGGCGAGGGCATGGTAAACAAGAAAGATATGCATGTAAACTAGTGAACAAGACAGATAGAATAACAAAGACCAACACACTCTGAGTTCTAAAGCATCCAAAGAAAGGAAAAGAGTGAACGCACAAGACAAACATTCTCCAGACGTATCATGGTGTTGTGACACACTGCATGCAGATGACAAGCATGTGCACTATCTTGACTGTGAGAGAGAATAAAACATGAGAAAGAGATACAACTTACACCTTGCAAGTGTGCTTGTTGTGTATGATTCCTCCAATGCATGAGCAATGGTATCATGTGATTCGAGTGGAGGAAGTGAAATTTGTGTATTGGATTAATCTTCAATGCATACAAATGAGTGATGAAGAGCCTTAGTTGTTTCAAAAAAAAATCTGATCGGAAGTGGAACTAACTTCAGGACAGCGAGGGCCTAACATAACCATCATCTTAGGATGATGTGCCTTGACAATGTGTGATATTTCCATTTCATCAATAGATAGATCACCAGAGACCAGTGGCTTAGGAAGATTAACAACAAGTGAATCAAAATCATGATGAAATGAAGAAGTACAGAGATCACAACAACCATTATCAGAAAATTTAGGATGTTTGTCGGCATCCTCAAGATTTGATAAATCATGCAGAGGGGTAGATGAGAAACAAGGATGTTCACCCTCTGTGTTTTTAGAAATGATAGATGACAGATGGGATGGATTCTTAGAGGAATATGTGTCATAACCGCAATGTAATGACAGACTGACATCCATTGTCTCATGTGAATGATCAAAAGTAGAAACTTCCAGAGACAAGTTTTCACCCAAAAAATAAAAAGTGGCATAATCAAAATAGATGTCAAGATAGAGTGCATGAGGCATGGATGGAAGGGATTCATCCTTCACCGTGGGTTCTTATTCAGATTCCCATACACACTCATCATTAATGATAGTGCAGGTTGGTTTAACAACACCAACTCTGTCGACAACTTCATGCTCGTTCATAACAAGTGTGGAGTCTGGAACAGAAGAACACAAGACAGTACAATCTGGAGGATCAGCAGAATGCGGGGACGAAGGTTGAGGTAACAAGTCCACATGACAACCAGCAAGCTTGCAAGCCAAATTTGCATAGATGTCAAGAGCAAGTGGGGTAGAAGGATATGACAGTTCAATAAATGTGCTCGCAGCTTCTCTCACCTCGCACTGTGGAGCTAGAGTTGTTTGATGAGAGGAGGATGAACAATCACTTGTGACAACGACCTTGTTCATCTTAGATTTGGCAGATCTAACACTGAGGTATGCTTGAAGGGGTTCAAATGATTCTAATAATTGTGTATTTTCAGATATTTAAAGAAGATACTTAAATCTTCAATCGAGAAATTCCCAATCAATTTCATCTTCAGGAAATCGGTACACAAGATTACAAAAGTGTGTGTAGAATTTCTGAACGAATTCATAAGGTGCTTTCCGTAATTTCAGAATTCTTTATTGAGTGCTTTATGGTAAAAATGATGTAAAGCATGGTCTATCTCTATGATTAACTGAGTGAGATAGTGAATAGAGTTCTCGGGTAGCGTGGCACACCATAGAAGTGGGTGCCCTTGAAGTGTGAATGTGAAAAGTGAGCAGGTCATGTAATATTCATGGATCTTATACTTGTGACACGTAATTGTAAAGGAAATTATGTGCTCAATCCAGGCCATTATTCCTTCACCTCCATATGTGTGTTGTGACAAGGAATTCCAGAGCTCCTCTAAGATTTCAAAGTCGTTTCCATAAGACATACTTCATAGGAGAAACTTTGTGGTTAGTCATGATAAGTATGCAAAGATTCAAGAAAATTTGAGAGGACTCTGCTTGTCATATGGCCCTCCTTCTAGCACCAGATGTGTTGACGGTGTTGGATCTACCAACATTCAAGGGACTCCCTAGTATGAAGTCCCAACTAGACCTCACACAGTTTGGTGTAGGAGTCCCATCTGGTATGATGGCTCGGTTTCCATTATCTTAAAGATATGCGTTAGCTCTTGCTTGTTAGCACATGAGAGTGGTATACTTAGTCTTCAAACAACAAGGTTCATGTGCTTGGTGAACGCTTAGTGTTACTTTTGTCTAAGTTCTTTCATTACAGAGGGAGAGAGCGAGAGTGAGGCTCAAGTCGAAAGGGAATAGTCCCAACTCAGTTAGAGACACTCAACATAGGAGGATCTATGCAGGTTCTGGTGGAGTAGTCCACACGGATGTGGAAGTCACAAACACAAAGTGAATAGATAGCACGTACAAAACCCAATGGAGTAGTCCACATGAGTGCAACGGTCATTATAACAAGTTTAAAAGAATGAATCTATCCAGTGTCCAATAGTGTAGTCCACATGGGTGAGACCATGATAACAAATGATACAACACATTTCCAACAACATATGCACTAAAACAACTGAAATAGTTCAACTATATTAGTACACGTTAAAGAAACATGCATTATAAGCATCCAAAGAATAGTCTTAGAAACAAAAACACTACATGTGTGAAAATGTGTTGGCCTGTTATCAGGCTTCTGAATTGAGTGAAATTTCCAAGACACATTCGTACACCATACATCATTAGCCCTAGTAATGGAGCATTGGAGTCAATGCTCGCTCCTCAAAGAAAAGATTACAGACTCTCAAGGCTATGTGGGAGGATCCAAGGTGAAAATTCATTTGCATGTACAAATGAGGGGTATATATAGCCAAGGGTGAAACTGACCCTTGTGACTCTTCGAATTCCCTCATGATTTTTCGACTTCCATGACTCTTTAACTTCATCTATGGGTTTCTTGGAATTCCATGTTACATTACATTGATTACACGAGTATGACCCAAAGTAATGATGTGGCCAAGGTGACTCATGACACAACTCAACATGACATTATTGGTATGCATATGATGGCTATGATGTTCGTGTCGAGTTGTTGTGTTGTTGAGTAATGAGTGTGCCTGTGGTGTTCCATAGCTTCATCTTCACATGGAAAAGTGTGTGGAGTCTTCAATGGTCTTTTTGTTTGCTTGATGGTTCATGCATGCGCATGTGTCTCCTTCACTTTCTACTTGGTATGCTTCGTTTGTTCATTCAACCATGAGCGAGTCTTCTAGAATGCACTCCTTGTTCATCTTGTTCGTCATCGCACCATGTCTCATCCATGTACCTATTTCTGCAATCACTCATGAAAAGACGACATCAAATCTAGAAAACCCTTAGTCTACCATGATGCATTATCTTTTGTTTCCAGGTGCAGGTGACTGGGAGAAAGGACAAGGCTCTGAAATAGCGCATAGCACATGTCAGGTCAATATGCGAGGCTCTAGGACGCTATTGGGAAAAACTTCGGAGAGGTCACTGAGATTACACAGGATCCTTATTTATTCCCCACCGATTTATAAAATATTATTTAACTCTACCCATGAAGGAATAAAACTTCCGTACAACTATATGAACCAAACTCTTAACATTTCCTTCTAGAGATTGGACAAAAAACCTCATATACACATATTCATGTTTTACATTATGATTATCTGAAAAATACAAAAATTAAGATAAATGATCTTCTGCATTTAATCATGTTTCCCCATTGTATCTAGGTAAGTTCTTTAGATATCCATCAAGGAAATCGTGAATTTGATGATCTGTTGGTGGAAATATTAATGTTGCATTTCTAGCAATCACAATTGGTCCCACACCAACTATAACTGACTGAAAAGTGGTTGTGAGCTTGGTTGTTTAGAAGATAAAGGTTTCTTAGGGGATATTTATTTTGAGATAGGAATTTTTGGAAATTGAGGATGAATAATTAAGTTTTTGATTTCAAGAACATTTGTCTCTTTATCTTCAGATGCTAAGGGATTTGTGTAAACTTTGAACTCCTCTTTAGGTTGATAAGAAGTAAAAGGATAGGTATGAATAACAAAGGATATAAAATCTCTATGTTTGAGTCCATGTAATTGTAATTCAAGTTATGGTTTCATATCAGAAGATTCTGAAAGGAACCCAAGGAGTTCAAAAGACTCAAGTTGATGAACCAATAAAGTAGTTTATAGATCTATTCCCTTAGAAATAAGTTCCAAGAATTTAGGGGGTAGATAAGAGAGATCATGAGATATCGGGATGCATTCTGATTGCTCAGGTTGTGAAACTATTTCTGGTGGAAAATAAGAAGAACAAACTTCAAGTCTACATCTGGGGGACGTAATTCGTACAAGTCTCTCTGGATCTAATAATGGTGCAAGTAACTCAAGAACTAAATGAGATCTATTATGCATGTGTGAAGCCATATTTTAAAAATATCAAGTCGTCGGGTGAAATATTTCATCCTACTAGCCTCTTATTCAGCATTAAGAGGAAATTCGAAACGTTATTCTAGGGAAATTTTGCTTCTAAATACATTCCCTAGCAACAACACTTCTCTGATTTTGTATCTTTGTAGACAAGTCATCAACCAAAGAATTGTGGTAAAGCATCAATTGTGAGGGGTATTTATTGAAATTAATGATCCAAAGATGAAAATACTTGTCTATGGATATAATTCTTAATCCTTTTAGAATAATAAAAGTGTTGGTGTTACATTATGATAGCATATAATCCTTATAAGTTCTTTGAAGGAAGAATGAATAAGAACTTAGAAGATCAAATATCCTTCTTGAACAGCTAATATGATCTGAGAGGAAACGTATAAATGTATCTCTATAGTGAACAAAATATTTTTAAGTATAGCATAGAAGAAATAATCTATTAATTTATGAGTATCCAATTAAAAAGATTGTTTCATTATAACACAATACAGAAAATAACCTCGCTAGGGATGTCGGGGAGACTCATATTCAGCCCAACCCTTCCCAGTGTCCTACACTATCTAAAAAGTGTGTGGAAATAGATTATGAAAATCACTCGAAAACACTCACATGTACACAAATGTTGCATAAATAAAAACTAGAATCCTTTGATTGTCTTAAAGATGAAAATATTACAGCAGTAACACTCCACAAATATTCTCCAGGTATCAACCCTTCTTACTTCAAATTACAAAGTACATATAGTTTTTTTTTCAAAAATATCTAACTTATTACATTTTTTTCAAGAAAAAATAAATGTTTATCCAGTACAATTTGGATGATACTAATTAAAATAACTCAAAATAGAGGTCCTCAAACTCATTTTCTGACTCTACACACTATTCAAGGGTTTAGTTTCCAACTTCTTACTCCAAATCAACATCTTTCTGATTCTGATCCTTAAGTCTTTGTCTCCTGCTAAAATCTTTCCTGAAACAATGCTTCTTGTTCAATTGATAAGTTCAATGAAATTATCCTATTGATCATCATTTTTACATGAAAACTTTATCACCTTTCTGTAGGCCTCATCTACCTTGTTGTACTTTTCAAAAGTCAGTTTATTGGCAAAAAGATGATGAATTTCATATGAAATAAACAAACCATTTTCTAAGTACTACAATAAACTTTGACCACTAATAATTCCTTTGATTGTAGCAAATTTTGATTTGTTTTTTGCTATATCACCTAATTTGTTCTGATAGTTTTCCTGTTGAATCAATCCACTGTGAGAATTCATCAATGATGGGAGTCCTTTTTGTTGAAGAACAGAGAAATTTTTGTGAACTTTCTTGATTTTGATTTCTAAATTTTCACATTTCTTTTCCAGTTGCAGCATTAAATTCCACTGAGTCAACACTTTCCTTACCTCAAGGACTGCACCTATCTTATCTTTAATTCCCATTTCTTCAAGTTCTTCCCTGGTTTTTGAATTTAGGACTTCGATGATTATGGTTGCCTCTCCAATTTTATGGTCCAACTCTTGTTTGATATGTTCAATGGCCCTTTTAGCTTTCTCTAATAGTTTTTATTATTCAAACATTATTTATATGGAAGACCAAAAATATGAAATTGCAGCATTTATGTCTATCCAAATTTGTTCCTTAGCTTCTAATAAATTTTTTGCACTAATTGATACATCCAAATATTTCTCAAGCTGCTTTGTAAGCTTGAAATTATTTTTCACTTCTGAAATGTATGGATTGTCTGCTTTTATTTTATTTTCCTCTGCCTTTTGAAATGATGCCTTCAAATTTTCAATTTATACATTTATCAATGATAGATAAACCATTTCTTTGGATATCTTCTCTACTGAATCATGACTTGTTGATCTTGTCTCCACTGTTGAAACTCCTACACTAAAATTTTGTTCCTTCTCCTTCAATATTTTTTTCTTTTTTTCCTCCATTTTCTGTATTTGAAGATTCTTCTCCACAATCATATGCAACATGTTTCCTTTTATTCTTCAAGTTCTCCCACCAGATTAAGCTTTAGGATGCTCTGTTGTCAGTGACTTTAATTTCTTACACAACACCTAGATGTTTGTATTTCTATTTTTTATGATCTCCTGCGCAGCATCAACATCATTAGGATCCAATCCTAATTTGATGACAATATCCCCTAGATATTTTATCTTTGTATCCTTGGCCAATGATGACATCCTTTTTAACTTCAACTGAGAGTGAATGTTATTCAAAGAAGTTTGCAATCTTGAAACATCCAATTCAGAACTTGTGAGAGAAGAGTAGATCATTTCACTTGTTTTCTTATGTAAATATATTTGGTCTATAAGGTGAATTTGTTTAGAGGTTTTATAGTTTTTGGAAACTAGATCATTACTGGGAGGGGGGGGGGGGAATTAGTTTTGTGAGCACTTATACAATTTTTCTCCAATTATTAATCTTTAACATGCATAAACTAAAAAAAGTAATTAGAGATTAGTGCATCAAACATAAATAAAAAACCATGAAATCAATCACACAATGGACACAAGTGTTTATGGTGGAAAACCCGTCCCTAGAAAAAACCACCCTATTGTTGTTGTGCTGCTCAATTATTTTTTTAATATTTGAACAAATTATACATGGATAACCTCACTCTTATGAGCTAGAAGACTTGAACTATTTCACAGTATGTTGGCACTATTAGACTAGAAATTTCTTCTCTCACAGATCTACAGAATACCATCTGCTGAAGACCACCATGATCAACGATCCTTGCCCAGTTAATCCTGAACTGACAACGACTCTACAAACTCTTATATGTTGGTACTATCATGACCAATGAGCCTCACCCAATTTCTATCGAACTATCCAACCACCATTGGATGTAGAAATATCTTCCATATACTAAATCTTCCAATCATTGTATACTCAAAGCCTCCACGCCTTCACTTCCTCCATGCGAGCCTTGTTTCATATATTTTCATACTGGACTCCTAAAACTTGCTCAACATTAGTACTGCAACAACATAGCATCAAAGCTCAATTAAATGATAAATTTGTAGCACAAGTTGCATTCAAAAATCCGACCAAAATCTCCACACCAACTGGAGAACTATCTCTTCAAAATCTACTCCAATCCACATATCAACACCTCACCCTCTGCATAAACATATGGCTGAAACAAACTTCATCTCACTGCTATTACAGTTGCAAACTGATTCAAAAAATATGCATAATATGACTCAAACAGTTTGCAATCTCCTCATGTTAGATTAGGGGGTCCTAACCCAGTTTCAGAGCTAGTTGCGCCAACCAACAAATCCACACACTACTAGCCCTTTCAGTAACAACCTGCATAGCGCAGGTTGCAGTCTCACCCAAAGAAGTATGGGGGGATGCTAGAACCAAGTTTCTGCATCTAGAGACTAGTGTGATGTCTTTTAGCACCTCATATCTGCCTTCGCGTAGATCGATACACTCTTGGGCATGTGGACGCAACTCCGTTAAATGGACATCAGACCTTCACAAAGGTCTATGATTAGTCTTTGCGGACCTTTAACAGCCAACCTATCTACTTATGCGCATCAGAGAGCAGTCCTAAATTAGGGTTCGCATAGATTTACTTGAGTTATTAATAAACATCAGAGAATTCATCAAAGTCTTTGCAAAAATTCATAAACTTGCATTGTGTACATCATTAACACTTATTCAAGAGAATCGCGCAACATTCAATCAATATTTCATAAAACACATTATTCATGGATAGTATATAGCATTAACGGAAATAGAGACAAAACAGATATACAAAAGAATTCTTTAGTAACTGTCTTTATTTATCTTCAATTCAGGATTACAAACTCAAAAACACCCTGCACACTCAGCTGCAAGGGTTCGCATATCAGTTACAAACTCTACCTAGGCCTCTTCGCACTCAGTTGTAGATCCTTTATTTTTCTATCTTAACCCACTTCTCTTTTCTATCACTTCCTTTCCATCCTCAATTACTATCATATTATGCCTTAGACTCTCTAAGACACACCTATTTATAGCCTTCTTCACATAATGCCATGGTCTGCGGACCATAGGTGGATCTCAAAGCCGACTCAAAATTTACATAAAATAAGGGGCTAAACCCCTTTGACTCCTAATGATCTATGCGCTCTGCATCCACAAATCATGGAGACTTTACATTAATTACAAAAATGTACCAAAACTTCGGTTATCTTAACCCCAAAACTAACCCAAGGAACCCCATCCCAACAAACCCCCAACACAAAGAGTGTGACTCGCCCTCGAGTCACTCAGCGAGTGTTGTGATCTTAATGTGAAGCTCCCTTAGCTCCACCTAGATCACCACGACTTCGGCAACGCTCTGAGTTGTTGCCTTCTTGACTTCCTCAACTGATTTTTCTGTAGTTGGTCCTTCGATGGCCAGCCTCATTGTCTGTTGTGTCTACTGCAACCCTTTAAGCTTATCCTAGATGGTTGTTGTAACTTGATAAGCCTTTTCCAACCATGGCTGAAACTTAGCCTTCAGAAAGGCCTCCTTTTTCTGTGCTTCCTCCACATATGCTAGGAGTTGCTTTCCTTCCTGCAGTTTAGCAAGGCGTTGCACTAGTGCAATGGAGCGCACAATTGCCCTGACTTCTTCGTATTGCCGCTACATATCCCTTACTTCTATATTCAGCGTTTGCAGGTTTGGATCCTCCCACAGATTGGTCAATAACTCTATTTCTTTCTCAAAAAATGACATACACTCAACGACTGTGGCATCCAGGGTGGTCATTCCTTCCTTTATCACGGCTCCACGACGCTCCCAGACCTCAGGTGGAGTTGTTGGCTGCAACTTTAACTGCAACTCTATGATCTTCATATTGAGCTCAAACTGAACTTAGCCAACCTCATCTTTAGCTCTACCCATACCAGTGGCTAATTTTCTAATCTTTGCTTCTCATTGTGCATCCTCTAGGATGTGAAGTTCAGGCACTAACTTGCAGGCCTCCATTACTGTTGACTTCAATCGTGAACTATGCGCCTATAGCGTCTCCTTTTCCTTCATAACTTGTGTCTTTTAAATGAACAGTTGTTGATTATTGACTTTAATTTCACTTACATCACTGGGTGCTCGTTGTTCCCTGATTCGAAGCTCTTCCACAAATCCCTGTAGTAATGTATGCAGTGACTCAAGTGATATCACAGCAAAATTTAGGCGCATTTTTTTGACCTTTTCAAGGAGGGTACATTATTCATGCAGCCTCCTCTGTGTAGCTTCATTGGTTGCAACTTTGTCACTTTCCGCACACCCTGATTGTTGTGTTTTCCTCCAAACTGCAAAATGTAGTTTATAATCTTGCGCTCCCTTATAACTGCCTGGAGCACTAGGACTATCCTTCCGCCATATATTCAATACGTAGGATCCCCTGTATACAACTTCAATCTACTCCCATTCACTCTTCCCGGAAAAGGTTCCCCATTCAACTTTACGAGCTGGGATGCACCTCATCGGTAATTTCTTTGATAATATATGGCTCTAGCCAATGCATCTGGAATTTACCCAGAAACTTAGTGAATTTACTATCATTTAACAAGACAAGACCATTTACCTTGAACCTGTGAAGCTTGATATGGCGATCGTGCCATGATTTTTCGCTTTCCTTTTGTACTTGCTGATGAAATCCAGCCAAAAATCAATCCTCTTCAAGTTCCATCACCTGTGCGAGCCTTTCCTCCAAGGCCTCGCAATCCGCTATACCTGTGAGAGTTTTTATGCGTAGACTAGGCAAAATATACTCCATTGGCATTACGACTTCAACCCCATATACCAAACTGAACGATGTTTGCCTTGTCATCTTCTTACAAGTAGTCCTATAAGCCCATAGTAATGTAGGTATGCGCACATCCCAGTCGTTTCACTGCGCATTTCAAATATTCATCAACTCATTCTCCAAAATCTTATTGAAAGCTTCAACATCCTATTATCCTGTGGGTGATACGGTGTGCTCTTCTAATGGTATACCTAGAATTCTTCAGTTAACACACTGATGATTTCGTTCAGAAAGTGCATACATCTGTCACTCATCAACACTTTCGGGAAGCCAAGTCTGGTTAAGACATATTCAAACAAAAACTTTATCGTCGTTACCCCTATACAATCCTTAACTGGATGTGCTTCCGCCCATCTAGTTAGATACACTTTCGTAGTGATGATATAGTGTGCACTTGTCTTCTTTCCTAAGGGTTGAATTGGCCCAACAAAATTGATCACCCATTTCTCAAATGGCTGCAAAGATACTTGAGGAGGTAGTGGCAATTCATCTCTTCGCAATGATCTGCTAGTTCTTTGATATGCATCACATGCCTTACAATACACCTTGGAATCCTTATGCAGTGTTGGCCACCATAGACCCACACACAAAATCTTCTACGCAGTTTCCTTGCCTGCATAACGAACTCCCGTAGCTCCCCCATGAGCTTCAACAAGAATGTTATTCCTCTCAAAATCTATCACATGTCTTCGCAATATTTCATCTGCACCCATCTTATATATATGTCCCGCAATAACTGAAAAATATACCGCGCATACTACTAATTCCTTGTTTTGTTGACTTGTATACCCTTTCAGTGCCAGCCCCATAGTCAAGAAGTGAATAATATCTAAAAAATGATTATCTTCTACGTGCACCGCAAAGAGCTACGCATCTGGCAACCCTTCCTCCATATTATTAGGTTCCTCACCTGTCTCAATCTGCGATAGATGGTCAGGTCGTGCATTTAACCTCCCTGGCTTCACAATGACTTCAAAGACATACTCTTGGAATAGTAGCAACCATTCGAAGATATTTCCCCACAACACAGGCTTATTGACCAGGTATTTCAAAGCAAAATGGTCCGTGTACATATTTAAATGCCCTCCTAACAAATAATGCCTAAATTTCTACAGCACATACACCATGGCAAATCCTTCATGCTCATTCGTTGAATAATCCTTCTCGGCCTTCGATAATTTCCTACTGGTGAAGGCTATAGGATGGTCCATTTATCCTTCACCTGCCTGCGTTAACACTGCACCCAACACAATGCAAGAGGCATCCACATGTATGTGAAACTCCTTTTTCCAATCAAGGAATACCAAGATTGCCGTGATGACCATCTTTTCTTTCAATACATCTAAGTTGTGTTGACATTCTTCATCCTAACAAAATGTTTCATCCTTCTTCAGCAGTTTCTCCATAGGCGCGACAATTTGGGCATAAACGTTGATAAATTTTATGTAGTATCCAGTATGTCCTAACGTCGCGCGCAATTTCTTGATGTTTCTAGGGGCCTCCAAATTCACAATTACTGCAATCTTTGCAGTGTCCGCCATCAATCCTTGCTTGCACACCACGTGACCCAGTAAGATCCCGAAGGGAACACAAAATATGCATTTATTTAGGTTCAGCGTGATCTGGTATCTGTGACACGTATCCAACATCAAGCGCAGACTTTCCACATGGCGCTTTACTAATCCGAACATCGTCCAATCATGAAAGTATACTTCCGGGAACTTATGAATGATCTCCTTGAATGTTGCGATGACTATGCAAGAAAATATCACAGGCACATTATTGAGTCCAAACGGCATCACAGTGTACTAAAAACAACCCCATTCCATTGCAAAGGTCGTTTTTATCCTATCCTCAGGTGTGATCTTAATCTGATGATACCCCGAAAACCCATCAATGAATGAGTATGCCTCCTACCCTCCAACGTTGTCTAATACTTCATCAATAAACAGCATTGGGAATGTTTCATGGACACACACATCATTAAGCTTCGACAGGTCTATGCAAATCCTTATCCCACCCTTTTGTTTCTTCTCCTGAACCACCATTCGGCTCACCCAATCAGATTCTTCAATTGGTTCTATGATGCCTACGTCCAGCATCTTATCCAGCTCTAGGAAAACATATTCCTTGTATTTAGGATTAAGGCAATACGACCTTTGTTTAATAGGCATCGCGTCCAGCTTCAGAGTGATCTTCATACCCAAATCCCCAATTATTCCCTTTAAATCCAAAAACTTGGTAGGGAAGAGATCTTGATATTCACGGAGTAACTCAACAACTTTATCCACAATAGTGGTATCTCAATAATCTCCAATCTTTGCAAACTTCAATTCTGCTTCAGTGCAAATATTTACTTGCTTTGTCTTCAACGACGCAGTGATGTTCGGGTTGTCTATTTGTGGGCGTTCGATGTCGAGATGCACTTCTACCTCTGGAATATTAATGTTTCTTGGATATTCATCCTCCTCTTCAGCGATCGCATTATAACATTCAATTACATGGCACATTTGGGTGCTCCAGTCAAGTTGGATCCATTCCATAGATTCTTGTGGTGTTTTGAAGATAACTGCCTTAATCTCCTCTAGAGCTTCACCGATGCTGGAGAATCCATATTCAAAGCTAAAGGTCTATAAGAATTGTTCCCTTAATACATCCCACTCTGCAGTGCCATGGCAGAGCTTCGTTTCCATATACCAATTCATGGGAATTGTATCCAAAGTATGGAAAAATATGTGTACCCAATCCGGCTGCAGCTATGTTCCCCATTCTTTAGTCCATTTCACTAGGTGGTCATGTGGATCATCCCTTCCATTATACTTCTTAGTCAATCTAGCATTAGGACACCCAAAATGTAACCTCATCATTCTTCTGTAATCTCGCCATACATGAAAACTACCTTTATGTGTACCCCACTATCGTGCAGGCATAGCGCGTAGGGCCAAGTCTAACACTTGGAAGCGGTGATCCTCAGGGAATTCCTGCTCGAATTCATCCACAAACTTATCTATGCTAGTTAAACCATCATAATAGGGTAATTTCCTTACCTTCGATGAAACATAGCATAGCAACTTCGTCATCATATTGCATCGCAGCGTAGATATTCATGCAAATGATTCTGCCAATGCTCCAACTCTTCATCTGAATCATAAATGTAGGAACTCTCTCGGTCCCATGCAATCCATCCATTCGTCATTGGATTGATCCATTCCTGGTCTCATGATGTTATTTTGTAGATTTGATACAGTTCATTCTCACTCTCTTCATAATCGCAGATTGGTTTAGTATAGTGCGGCCCCTCTACAGGGTCTAATGGAACTAAAACCCGAAGCAATTTCCTTTCAAACGAAATTGTCCTTTTCTTCAAATTGATGACCCCATTCATATCAATGGCCCAGACAATTCCTAGGAGCATGGGGTATGGATTACTGTCATCAATGATATTTATAACCTCAAATTCGGCCATCACGCTCGCAACTTCTATATCAACTGTTACTCCATATAATCGTCCCATCAGGATGATTTTCTTTTGGTTCACCATTTTGAGCTAAATCGAGACCACTGCAGTGCAGGTCTCCCCATCCTTTTCCATGTCTATTTTGGCAATACGTTCACATTGGACCCCAGATCCAAAATGACCTAGTCCATCTCATAATCACCTATCTGCGCGGTGAGCCTCATCTCGTGCCCTGTTCTTGCCTTATGTTTGCCAATCTTTTTGACCACTTGGTGTCCATCAAGGACCTTTTCTTTGATGGTGCATTTGTTTATTAATTCCTACAGGCCTTCCACAACTTTGCTATCACACAACAATTTTATTCAAGTCTCCAAAAATGTAGTGAGTATAGAGGGGTCAACCTCTGTAGGCGTGTTGGTTTCTTGTACCTTGTCCTGGCTTCTTGAGGTGGATGCCTTAGCTAAGATTTTCTTGGCCTCCATAAATGTTTCCTTTGTTTGATTCAGATCAAAGCCCACATCCTTTTATGGGGCCTTGCGGACCCATCTATCCTCTTCAGGTTGTTTACCTTTATCATTTCCAGTCATTATTCCACTTCTAAGCACTATATTCACACTTTGATCTTACTAGTAGGGCTCAAATCCCATCATCTATAAGTTTTGCATAGGTTGCTGAGGCTACACTTTCTTCTCTTGCATTTTATCTATCAACACCGAGCATTCTTCTATAGTATGGTCAAACTGGTTCCAGTATTGACATGACGGGCGTGTCTAATTCTGAAACTCCTACGTGTAGTGCCCTGGTTGTCTGCAATTGTAGCAAATGACCTGACCAGAGCCTCTACCAGACCCTCCTCCTCCTCGGCCCCGTCCTCGTCCTTGACAACCTCCTCATGCTCCTACGATACCCTGCTCTGGAGGCTGAGTTTCCGCTTGCATCCAGGATGTAGGTGTTCTTTCCATCATCAACTCATAGCTTCGACAGTGGTGCTCATCATGGCCCACCGATTTGTATAAGTTACAAAACAACTGTTGGGGCATCTGGACGAAATTTTTAATTAAATGACAATTATTTGTCACATGTTGTCCAGCAACCTAACAAATAGTGCACCATAGCATGACCCCCACACTCGGCCCTGTTGGGGCTTCTGGCTTTAGGGGAATTGGTCCCCCTCTTGTAATATAATTCTCGTACACTGGATAATGGTATTTATCGTGCCCCTGGGCCTTGCACTTTAAACACCAGACTTATGCTTGCACTTTCATCTTAGTCTCCCTGTCTTTCTTCAAAATTTGTATTTCTAGGTGTAGATTCTGCAACTGGGAGTTGATCTTTTGTACCCCCAATGTTGCATCCTAAATAGGCGTTACATGTAACCTCATCGTGATTTCCAAATCTTCCACCTGGGTTCCTATCTTTTGTTGAGACAGAGTGATTCTCAAGTGGGGTAGAAGTGAAGCTATAAACCACTCGCCATGCTGACTATCTGTGAGTTGCATATTAGCTTCTTGAATCTAACATTTCAATCTTTGATCTAATTCCCAAGGTGTCTCATCAACCCTCATCATGATTTCTTTGAATCCAATTATTAACTGTGAGTCGGACTTCAGCTTTCTAAACTCCATGTTTAAGGCCGACCTAGTCTCTATCAGCGATGCCAGAGGATTATTAGAATAATACTTAATATACCAAGTCAGTGTTTGATCCTTTAGAGTTGTAACCAATTGTGCCTTCTTGATATTGTCATCAGTAATTTATTGCGATGTCCACGCAACATTCGCAACAAACCAGAACTGCTCTATATCTTCACTCCCTACGCCCTTGAAAATCGGCGGCTCCATTGTGTTCGCCATGTTGTATGGTGGCGGTGGAGGTGGAGGTGTGGGCGAAGGACTATTCGGTGGAGGTGGAGGTGGAGGTGGAATGGATGGATGACGTGTTCGTGAAAACCTTGCTTTATCAATTGGAAAACACTTCATGGTGAAGCTTGTATTACTCCTTCATCGTCGCTCGAAGGAGGTCTGATCAATGGACTATATTCTGGACCTGGTCTCTCTCGATCTCTAAAGATTCTTCCACTTCATGTAGCTCCGAACATCAAGGCAATGGAATAACCCTTTTTTCACATAACAACATTTTAATCCAAGTATTCAAAAATCTTAAATACTTACCTCACGGTCCTTTGAAAAATCACTACTTTGCTTCGCTATAGCTAACCAAGGTATCAATTGAAAATTCTGTAACAAATCCTTCCAGAATCTGTCGAGCCAATGATCAACAACCCACGCGATCTTGTTTTCAAAAGCTTCTAATCGTCTCACTAATTTTGGAGTCCACACTATCATATTATCTTTGTATATAGATACATGTTCAACCAATCTTATTTTGGCATGCATGGATTCTTGTTTTCCTAAGTCACGAACTCATGAATCTTTCGATCCAACCACTTTTCAATTTCCTTCTTGGTCAGATTCCAGTGATGCGACATCACACATCTCTTTCAAGCAAATCCTAGTCCTGGTAACGAAACCATTTGTTGGCTTAGGGGATCCTGACCTAGGTTCAAAGTTAGTTGCACCAACCAACAAATCCCTACACTACTGGGCCTTTTGGTAACAACCCACGTAGCACAGGCTGCAGTCTCACCTAAAGTTGTATGTGGGGATGCTAGAACCAAGTTTATGCATCCAAAGACTAGTGTGATGTCTTTTAGCACCTCATATATGCCTTCACATAGATCGGTACACTCCTAGGGAACGCGGCCACAACTTCGTTAAACGGCCTTCAGAACTTCGTGAAGATCTACGATTAGTCTTTGCAGACCTTTAACAGTAAACCTATATCCTTACACACATCAGAGAGCAGTCCTAAATTAGGGTTCGTGTAGATTGTTGGGTTGTGTTATATTCTTTCCATGACTAGACCACATAGATAACCTAAGGGTTAGAGGGAGGGGTGGAGCCCCCCCTTTTGGACCCTATATTAGGTTGGGTGAAGCTACCTATGGTTTTGTGCCTGTTTTTCGCACATGGTTTTGGACGTGATGGTTTTCGGTCCATGGTTTTGGACACAATGGTTTTCGGTCCATGGTATTGGATGCTTTGGCATGTATAAATATGTATTGTAACATTGAAAGGAACATAATGAAAAATCAAGCCAGTAGTCTCGGTTTTTGGATCCAGGGGAAAATCTCTGTGTATATGTGTTTTATGGGATCCATAATGGTGATTCCTTGTTTGTACAAGGATGGTCCCAGAAAATAAACAAAAATAAGTCATCGAGTGGGAGATCTAAATCTAGAGGGAGATCTAAATCTCCAAGAAAACCTGTAAAGGTGGTGTGCTGGAAATGCGGAAAGGAGGTGCACTACAAAAGGGATTGTAAATCTAAAGCTCCCAAGGAAAGGGATCTGATGATGCTCCTTATGTAGAGGCAAAAACCACCTCAGATGAAGGCGGCGATGTGTACTTGGCTTCTTCAAGTACACATGTAGATCATGAGGCATGGTTGATTGACTCAAGTGCATCCTTTCACTTCACTCCCCATAAAGAGTGGTTCTGCGAGTATGAGAAATATGATGGTGGTGATGTCTTCTTGGGGGATGACAGGAAGGTTAGAATTGTTGGTCACAAAAAAGTAAAGTTGAAGTTGCAAGGTGGAAGGGTTAGAACACTTGCGGGTGTTCTGCATATTCCTGCATTGGCCAAAAATCTTATTTCTGTAAGCAAGCTAGATGATGCAGGTGTAAAAATAGTGTTCGAGAAAGATACCTGCAAGATGGTTCGGGAGCTCTGGTATTGATGTGGGGAGTTAGGATTGGAAATTTGTACAAGCTACAAGGTAGCATGGTTATTGATGGGTGCAACAGTTTTGTGGTTCCTGAAAGTGGAGCAGAAAATCTAGTGGTCTCTAGAGAAAATACCATGATATGGCATCAAAGGCTTGGAAATATTGGAGAGAAGGGACTTCGAATACTTCATGGTAAAGGTATGGTAGAAGGTATGACTAATAGATCTATGGATTTTGAATTCTGTGAAAATTGTGTATATGGGAAGCAGAATCGGGTGAGTTTCCCTCTGGTGGTAAGAGGGCAAAATAAATATTAGAGCTTGTGCATGGTGATGTGTTTGGACCTATGAAGGTTCCATTACTGGGTAAGTCTATTTACTATGTATCATTTACAGATGACTTCTGAAGGAATACATGGATATATTTCCTCAAGAAGAAATCTGGAATCTTTGACAACTTTAAAGAATTTAAGGCTCTCATGGAAAACTAGACAGAGAAGAAGATAAAGGTATTGAGGACAGATAACGGTGGACAGTTTTGAAACAAATAATTTGAAGAATTCTATAAGAAGTGTGGTATATCACGATAGAAGACTACTCCTTACACACCTTATAAAAATGGAGTTGTAGAAAGAATGAACAAGACGTTGATGGAAAGGGCAAGAAGCATGCTCAGTGGTGCCAGGTTAAGACAGGAATTATGGGCAAAGGCGGTGGAGATAGCATGTTACCTGGTCAACAGATCACCTTCATCAGTGTTGGAGGATAAGACTCCATAGTATGGACTAGTAAGAAACCATCTCTTTCACGTCTGAGGATATTTGGATGTGATGCATATGTACATGTTCCAAAGGAGAAAAGAACCAAGTTGGATAGTAAATCTAAAAAGTGTGTCTTTATTGGGTATAAAGATGGTTTAAAGGGTTATAAGCTTTGGAACCCAGTAACAAGGAAAATTGTGTACAACCAAGATGTGGTGTTCAAAGAGGTGAAAAATGTTATTAAACATGACGTCCCATCAAGGGAACCTGAGAAGATAGAGTTTGAGCTTAAGGAGGAAGAATCAGACTCTACAGCAGAAGAGGAATCAGAAGATGAAGAGCCACAAACTCTAGGTGTGAGAAGATCAGTTCGAGGAAGAAGGCAGCCATAAAGGTATAGTCCATCTGCTTTGTGTTCAAATTTTGTTTTCTCTATTACTGATGATGATCCCAGAACTGAGAAGGAAGCAATAGATTCACAGGATGGAAAACTATGGAAAGAGGCCATGGTTGATGAAATGGCATCTTTTCACAAAAATGAGGCTTGGGATCTGGTGAAGTTGTCGGCTAGAAGGAAACCCATTGGCAACAAATGGGTGTTCAAGAAGAAGACAAATGCAGAAGGAAAGGTGGAGAAATAAAAAAGCTCATTTGGTAGCAAAAGGATATTCCCAAGTGTCGGGAATTGATTTTGGCGATATTTTTTCTCTTGTTGCCAAGGTAGCTTCTATTAGATTACTTGTATCTGTTGTTGCTGCTTTTGATTTTGAGGAAGACTAGATGGATGTGAAGAGAGCATTTCTTCACAGGGATCTAGAAGAGGAGATCTACATGAAGCAACCTGAAGGTTTTGCGGTGAAGGGTAAGAAAGGACTAGTATGCAAGTTAAAGAAGTCTTTGTATGAGTCAAAATAGTCACCAAGGATGTGGTATTAGAAATTTTATACATCTATACAGGGACTTGGCTTCACCAGAAGCAAAGCAGATCACTGTGTTTATTTTAAATTAATTGGTGACCGTGTTATTTATCTAGTCTTGTATGTGGATGATATGTTGCATGTTGAAAATGACAAAGAAACTATCCAGGATTTGAAGACCCAATTGTCCTCCACATTTGACATGAAAGATCTTGGTGCTATAAACTATATTTTGGGCATGGAAATCAAAAGAGATCAGGCAAAGAGGAAGCTCTGGTTAAACCAGAGGAAGTATGTTGAGACAATATTACAGAGGTTTAATATGCAGGATAGTAAACCGGTGAAGGTTCCTATTCCTGTAGGTGTGAAGTTATTTGCTAAACAGTGTCCCAAGACACAAGAAGAGGAAGAGGACATGTCACATGTTCCATATGGAAGTGCAGTTAGTAGTCTAATGTATGCAATGGTCTGTACTAGACCAGACATTGCACATGCAGTGGGAGTATGGAGCAAGTTTATGTCAAAACCAGGAAAGGAGTATTGGACAGCAGTGAAGCGGGTTTTCAGGTATTTACGTGGAACTAGTGATTATGGTTTATGCTACCAAGGAAGACCAGGATTGGACAGAGTTTTGGATCTTCGTGGCTTTTTTTATGCTAAGTAGGCTGGAGATATGGATCAAAGAATATCTACAAGTGGGTATGTGTTTAATCTATTTTGAGGTGTAGTCAGTTGGATGAGTAAGAAACAATATGTAGTGGCACTATCAACTACAGAGGCAAAATACATGGCAGTCACTCATGCAAGCAAGGAAGCAGTTTGGTTGTAGAGATTGTGTTCAAGTATGGGGTTAGTACAGGGAGCTATAACGGTAGACTGTGACAACCAAAGTGCAATTTTATTGGCAAAGAACCCTACTTATCATTCAAAGACAAAACACATTGATGTTCAGTATCACTTTGTGAGGGATATGATAGAAGACAAAAAGGTGTTGCTGGTAAAGGTGGACACTTTGAAGAATACTGCAAATGCATTGACAAAATCTGTGAGCTCTGAGAAGTTCTCTTGGTGTAGAGAAACAATGGGCATTGTAGAGCTGAATAAATGATTAAGCTCTCCTGTGGCCCCCTATGGAAAGAAAACAACAAGTGGGAGGATGTTGGGTTGTGTTATATTCTTTCCATGACTAGCCCAAGTAGTTAACCGGGAGCTCAGAGGGGGTGCGGAGCCCCCCCTTCATTGCATTGATTGCGCAGCGGGGGTGTCACGAGGGGGGCAGCAACCCCCCCCCCCCCTGTCCGGGGTGTTTGAGGGGGGCAGGTGGATTTTGGCTTGTTGGGGCCTGACCCAAGTTCGAAGTTAATTAGCCAAACAAATCCATGTACTATTGACCCTTTCGAAAACAGTCTGCAGAGTGTGGACTGAGGTCTCACTTGAAGCAGTATGGGGGGATGTTGGAACCAGGTTTGCACACCCTTGAGATGTTTGAGGGGTTGATTTAGTCCAACTATGAATACCTTCACACAGGTTACTTTGCACACTTCCCTGCCCTGTAGGGCCTTCGCGCCCTGTTATATTCGCCTTTGTGCAACCCTAACCAGAGACTATGGGCTTCCGCGTTGTTGGAGCAGCAATCGGTACTATTTCCCCAAGTCACCCAATGGATCTTACTTATCTTCCTATAACAGTTATTTATCTTCGCATGAACATATACCTTATATTATCTTCACTTAGTCAGCATATTTATATAAGTTCGCATAGTAAATAAACAGTAAACTTGAAATTCATACCCAATAATACATAAAACAAGAAAAGATATACAGAAATATGGTAAACTTCTCTTTATCAATGTTTCCAACGATTACAGACTCGACCTACCCTATGCACTTAGTTGCAGCAGTCCGCTCACTTAGCTACAGAGCCTTCTCCTACTCTACGACCCAATGACACAAATCCACCTTCGACAAACTGCTTCATCGTCTTCTTTCTATACTTAGATTATTTGATATATTTTACACTTAGAGCCTCACTCTATTTATACAATCCCATCATCCGCGGACCATGGCTAGATCTCTCAAACCGACACTACATTTACAAGAGTAAGGGCAGACAACCCTATGACTCTATTACAATTTCACGCTCTGCGCCCGTAATTCATGGATTCTTTACAATGGACTTAGTCAAAACTTGGGCTTTAAGCCCCAAAATTTTCCTTGGGGGGATCCCATGCCCAAGAAGCCCCCAACACAAACATCATGACTCACCCTCGAGTCAATCTGTCGGTGCGGATATCTTCATGTAGAGACCTCCCAACTCTACTCAGACTGCTGCAAGGTCAACAACGCACTGAGAGACTTCCTGTTGAATCTCCTGTACTCGTTGTTCCGAGACTGCAGTGTTTGAACAAATCCCCTGCATCTGTTCCTACATCCCCTACATCTGCTTATAGTCCCGTGCCTTCTTTCAGTTGCCTGGAGCGTGAAGGCTATGCTTCTATCAGGTAGTTAGATAGTTGGGCCACCTGTGTATGGCTTCAATTGACCGTCATTCGCTTTGCCTGGGAAAGGTTCTCCATTTAGCTTTACTAGCTGCATTGCGCCTCCGTTTGAGACCTCCTTAACAACATACGGTCCTAGCCAATGCATTCTAAATTTTCCCGTGAATTTATCAAACTTACTGTCCTATAGTAACTCTAGATCATTTACCTTTAAGGCGCGTCACTTAATATGTTGATTGTGCCAGGCCTTTTCGCGCTGCTTTTGCACCTGCTAATTGAATCCAGCCAAAAACCGTTCCTCTTCGAGTTCCTCCAACTATGCAAGCCTCTCTTCTAGGGTTCCGCAGTCCATCATACCAGTGAGCGTTTTTATGCACAGACTAGGCACAATATACTCCATTGGCATTACGACTTCCACTCAATAGACCAACCGGAAAGGTGTCTGTCCCATCAGTTTCTTGCAAGATGTCCTATAATCCCACAAACTGCAGGTACTCGCAAGTCCCTATCACTTTGCTGTGCATTATATACCTTGTTCAGTGCTTTTCACACTCTGTTAAAGGCTTCTGCATGGGTAGCTTTCTGCACACTCATTCCTTCCACCCTTCATCATCCCAACTGGAGGGACCATTCACGCAATTTCCTTTTCAACACCTTCTTATTGACTGTGTTCACAAACGCGAAGTCCATGTGCATCTGCGCAGGTTTTTTAGCATATCTCTGTACCCATCTGGATAGATGCACGTGCAGATCATTTTGTTTGTCATACTTGTCTTTTAGACGCATCTAAGGCTTCCAAAAATGAATGTGCATCATTCTCCTACATTCGCATCAGTCCCCAAAGCTTCCTTGGTATTTACCCCACCACCTCACGGGCATAGTGCTCAATACCCATTTCAAAGCCTCGAAACATTGTTGTTCTGACACCTCTCTTTCAAATCTGTTCAAGGAAGCATCTACCTGACTTATCCCATCATAAGTAGGCAGATCCCTTACTTCCATTGATATGCAGCGCAACGATCTTGTCATTGTGTTGCAGTTCAACATGGTTACCTCGTGTAACCGATTCTGCCATCGCTCTATCAAATCATCTGAATCTGACACACAGGAGCTTTCGCGCTCCCATGAGATTCATCCATCTGCGGTGGGATTTACCTAATCTTACTCTCACGCAGTTATCTTGTAGATGCAGTCTAAGTCGTCATCGCTTTCATAGTCACGCACTGGCTCTGTGTAGCGTGATCCTTCTGCAGGGTCCAAAGGTACAACTATGCACAGAGAATTTTTCTCAAAAATCATCTTGTGCTTCTTCAGATTTATCACCCCGTTCATGTCAGTGGCCCAATCTATTCCTAATAGCGCAGGGTAGGGATACTTGTCATCAACAATCTCTATCACTTCAAAAATCTACCAGCGCACTTTCTCCTTCAATATCCATGGTGATTCCTTGCAATCTTAACATAGGTAGGATCTTTTGTTGGTTCGCCATTCGTAGTTGGATAGGAGACCATTGCAGCGTAGGCCTTCCATGTGCTCCCATGTCTGCTTCGGCAGAACATTCGCATTTGATCCTAAATCCAGAATCACTTGGTCCATCTCATATTCTCCAATCTGTGTGGTAAATCTCATTTCTCTTCCCATTCTTGTCGCATGTTTTCCAATCTTTTGGACTACGCAGGGTTCTCCTAGCACAATCCTAGCGCATCTATTTATGAGTTCCTACAATCCTTTTACAGCCTTGCTATCATGCAATAGCTTCATGCATGATTCTAGGAACATCATGAGTATTGATGGGTCCATTTCTGGCTCTGGTCTGTCTTTGCTTCCAGAAGTGGAAGCATCAACGGAGCTCTTCCTAGCTTTCATGAATGTTTCCTTAGTGCGCTCCAAATCAAACTCTAGTTCTTTTATCGAAGCCTTGCGAACCCAAGTGCTATCTTCAGGTTGCTTGCCTTTATCATCCCCCGTCGTTATCCCACTTCGAAGCACAATATTTACATTGGGGTCTTCCTCGTGCAACTCAGACCTCATCATTTGCAAGTTCTGAGTCAGGGGAGGTTGGAGCGCTCCCTTGTCACGCAGCCTCGTTAGCAGTGTGGGACAATCCTCCATCTCATGATCAAACAATGTACAATACAAGCATGATGGGCACGTTGGATTTGTACAATCATGGGCATAATGTCCTGGCCCCCTGCAATTGTAACATATCAATTGTCCGCGACCTCTTCTAGGTCCTCCTCCCCCTCGGCCTCGTCCACGCCCTTAAAATCTAGTTCGCGCCATTCCTGCGCTCTGGTCAATGGGCCACGTTTCGGCTTGAACTCTGTAGGTGGGAGTCCTATCCATCATCAGCTCGTAGCTTCTATAGGTGCACTCATCGTGTCCTACTGATCTACAGAAATTACAGAACAACTATTGCAAATCTGCATGTACTTCTACAACAAATGGCAGTTGTCCATAGCATGTTTTCCTCCTATTTGACAAATCACGCACCACAAGGCAGGCGCCGTGCTAGATCTTAATTGGGCCTTTAGTCTTAACGGCATCAGTCCTCCTTCGTGAGGTAATTTTCAAACACTAGGCAATGGTCCTTGTCATGACCCTGACCCTTACATTTAACACACCATACCTCGTCTCACACATCCGGGTGAGATTTCCTATCATGTTTCAGACTCTACATCTCAATGCACAAGTTTTTCAACTGCGCGTGGATCTGTTGAACTCCCAGGTTTGGATCCTACATCGGGGTCTCATGCAGCCTCATCGTGATCTCCAAGGCCTCTGCCTGAGTTGTTAGTCTATGTTGTGACAGCACGTTGCTTAAATGCAGCGTTAGGGATGCTACAAACCATTTGCAGTGTTTTCCATCTGTCAAAGTCACATTAGCTTCACGAATTGTGCACTTCAGTCTTTGATCCAATTCCTAGGGGGTCTCACCTAGTAGCATAGTGATCTCATTGAACCCAATGATCAACTGTGCCTTTGACTTCGGCCTACTAAATTCTCTTTTCAGCACAGTTTGGATGTTTGTGATCCCCGCATTCAGATTTTCATTAGAATGCTTAATATACCAGGTCAGCGTGCGATCTTTCAGAGTGCTGACCAACGTCACTTTCTTTATATTTTCATCCATAACTCCCTGGGCTTCCCATATAGCTTTTATCACGAACCAAAACTGGTCCATATCTGCATTCCCTACTCCCTTCAACACCGGCAACTTTATCGCGCTTGCCATATTGACTCGTAGCAGTGGTAGAGGTGGTACGGGCGAAGATGGGGGTGAAGGTGGTGAAGCTAGTGGTGGTGTGGCTGGAGGTGGTATGCACGGAATCATCTACCTTATCAAATTCATAGCACTTCTTAGGGAGACCTTCGCAAGATCTTCCTCGTCCCCTCACGGAGGCGAAATCAAGGGGCTAGTTTCTATTTTTGTACTACCTTCATTTCTATAAATTATCCCACTTTGTGTAGCCCCAAACATCAATGTATTTACATAATCTGCTTTTCACACAGTAGCATTTTAATCCAAGTGTTCAGAGACTTAATGTACTTACCTCGCGGTCCTTTGAGGAAGCATCGCTCTGCCTCGCTATAGCTGATTGAAGTATCTATCGCAAACTCAGTAAGTAATCCTCCTATAATTCGATCAAGCCAGTGATCAACAGCGCGCGCGATCTTATCCTCCGATGCTTCCAATCTACGCACCAACTTTGGAGTCCATACAATAGGACTGTCGAGCTTGTACCTTCCAGTTGGCTATTTTCTAACTTCGTGATCCACTCATACAACTCAATACAGAAATATGCGAAGAAAAATTCATGGATCTCTGTGTACAGGTAATAGTCTAACCACTCTTCTTTTGATAGTCGCAGATTCCTGTTCTCCTGTGCAGCGAACTCGTGAATTCTCCTGTCCAACCAACCTTCAATTTATTTCTTATTTGGATTTCAATGATACGACATCGGACATCTCTATTCAGATTCTGGTCTTGGCAACAGAACCATTTGTTGGCTTGTTGGGGCCTGACCCATGTTCGGAGTTAATTAACCAAACAAAAACCTGTATTTTTGGCCCTTTCGGCAACATTCCACAGAGCGCGCACTGAGGTCTCACCCAAAGCAGTATGGGGGGATGTTGGAACCAGGTTTCCGCACCCTTAAGTTGTTTGAGGAGTTGATTTAGTCCAACTATGAATACCTTCATGCAGGTTACTTTGCGTACTTCCCTGCCCTGTGGGGCTTTCGCACCTTGTTATATTCGCCTTTGTGTAGCCCTAACCATGGACTGTGGGGCTTTTGCACTACTGGAGTAGAGATCAGTACTATTTCCCCAAGTCACCTCGTGGATCTTACTTATCTCCCTATAATAGTTAGTTATCTTCGTATGAACAAATACCTTATATTATCTTCCCTTACTCAGCACATTTATATAAGTTCGCAGTAAATAAATAGTAAACTTGCAATTCATACCCAATAATACATAAAACAGTAAAAGATACACATAAATATGGTAAACTTCTCTTTATTAGTGCTTCCAAAGGTTACAGACTCAACCTGCCCTGCGCACTCAATTGCAGGGGTCCGCACACTCGATTGTAGACTACTAGGCCTCTACGCACTTAGTTGCAAAGCCTTCTCCTACTCTATGACCCATTGACACAACTCTACCTTCGACTTACTGCTTCATCGACTTCTTTCTATACTTATATTATTAGATATCTTTTACACTTACAGCCTTACTCTATTTATACAATCCCATGGTCTGCCAACCATGGGTAGACCTCTCAAACATTTACAAGAGTAAGGGCGGACAACCCTATGACTCTATTACAACTTTGCGCTCTGCGCCGGCAATTCACAGAGTCTCTACAATGGAATTAGTCAAAACTTGGGCTTTAAGCCCCAAAACTTGCCTTGGGGGGATCCGACGCCCAACAGTAGCCCCCCTCTACGGGGTTCGGGGCAGCACCCCCGGAAATTTTTTTTTCGACCCTATATTAGGTTGGGTGGACCTACCTATGGTTTTGTGCATGTTTTTCACACATGGTTTTGGACGCGGTGGTTTTTGGTCCATGGTATTGGATGCTTCGGCATGTATATATATGTATTGTAACTTTGAAAGAAACATAATGAAAAATCAAGTTGGTAGTCCTAGTTTTGGGATCCAGGGGAAAATCTCTGTGTATATGTGTTTTATGTGTTATGCTCTCGCTATTGTTTATTTTATGTGTTTTAGAATTCGTATGCAGGTAATTTTTGCACAGGGTTAAAACCTACACAAATTTACTTAAGTTATTAATAAACATCAAAGAATTCATCAGAGTCTTCGTGAAAATTCATAAACATTCTTTGCGTACATCATTAACACTTATTCAAGAGAATCGCACAACATTCAATCAATATTTCATAAAACACATTATTCATGGACAATATATAGCATTAACAAAAATGGAGACAAAATAGATATACACAAGAATTCTTTGGTAATTGTCTTTATTTATCTTCAATTCAGGATTACAGACTCAAAAATACCATGTGCACTCATCTGTAGGGGTCCGTGCACTCAGCTGTGAACTCTACCTAGGCCTCTACGCACTCAATTGCAAAGCCTTTCTTTTCCTTTCTGACCCACTTCTCTTCACTATCACTTTCTATCCATCCTCAATTACTATCATATTATGCCTTAGACTCTATAAGACACACCTATTTATAGTCTTTTTCATACAATGCCATGGTCCACGGACCATGGGAAAATCTCAAAGCCAACTCAAACTTTACATAAAATAAGGGCTAAACCCCTTTAACTCCTAATCATATATTCTCTCTGCATCCACAAATCGCAGAGACTTTACATTAATTACAAAAATGCACCAAAAATTGGGTTATCTTAAGCCCAAAACTGACCCAGGGGACCCCAGCCCGACACTTCTCCACACACTCACTCCATCAACACAACTAGAAAATCAACCAACTCACAAAAAATTGCTTACAATATGTATATGAACTCAAGTGCTCAGCTCAATAATTACTCAGAACTACTTGGCATCAAAACTTTATTCATATGCTATATTTGATCTGGATTCAACTCATTGACTCAATCAACCACTAACTCCATTATCATATTTTATATTTTCAACTTTAATCACTTTATGAGGTCCCATAAACTCTTCCGGCCACAAACCGATTTTTTTTTATCAAGGATGTCTCCAAAACACAAAACTTAGCTCAATAGTCGAGGAATGTGGTCCAATTTTCATGAAAATGCCATAGTCTTTCCCTTAAAACTTTCCTGCATGCAACTGGAGCTATAATTTCTCCCTTGAGCCTGCACTTCCAAGTACTGGAGCCTAAAACCGCTCCCTTGACCCATCATGCATGTGATTGGGGATAAAACTCAGTAAAATCATATGTCCTTCAGCCCAAAACCTCTTCCACATGTTCCATCATCATCTTCAGCACCTGAACATTCCTTCAAGCCTCTATAATAGGTTTGAAACTAATTAAATAGGTCGAGAATAAGTCGGGGACATTCAATACCTATTCTTCTAATCTCAACACCAATACCAACACCTCCAATTCCTCAAGCAGTAGACACAAGCTCTCTAAACATCTCCAATACCTGTAGCAACATCTCCATCACTTGTAGCAGCATCCACAACTCTTTTAGTAGCATCACCAACTCCTGTAGCAACAGCATCAATGTATATAACTGCCTTTGTCACTGGTAAAAGCACCTCCAACATAAGCAACCACATCTCACATATGTAGCATCATATGCAATGTCTCCAAAACATGTAGAGACATATGCAGCACCAAGACCATCTCTCCAACCTCCTACAGCAGCATCATCTCCAACCAACACATCAAGTATGTTGGAAATAATACTGAGAAGGGGGGTGAATCAATATTATCAAATCAAAAAATTTTCTTTTTCATAATCAGATTTATATAAGCTACTTCAGAGAGGGGAACTAGCATGTACACACAACTTTCTTTAAGGAAACCAGTGTTTATGCAGTAAACTTATGATTTAGTTAATTCATCATATGTTGATCTTTAATCAATGCATCAATACGTCATCAATCATTAAACAGCAACCATGTGCAGTATAAACATAATAAACCATTACACATAAGCAACACACATGAACACTAAGATTTAAGGTGGAAACCCAATGTGGGTGAAAACTTCCTGTTGCTACCATTTCTGTCTTCTTTTAATAATAAGAAAATCTATTTACAATCTTGTACTAGTGCAGACTCATACATGTACCTAGGCTTATACCTGCAGAAGGTTACAACCTTCTCTCGTTCTCCAGCTTCTATTGGAAGGGAGCTACAACCCCCTAGATCTTGTACTAGCCAATATGTTTACTAGCACGTAGGTGCCAGCCTACAGAAAACTCATCTTCCACTAGGGACCGAGTTTCATGAATTTTTAGACAAGATGCTCCTAGCACATATCAAGACATATGAAGACCTTGACTCGTCAATAACCCATTAGAAATTTAGAAACTCAAACTTCATCAACCAACATGTAGTGAATCTGAAACAATCAGATCATTGTCATCAGAACATTGTGTTGAACCTAGAAACTTATATCAACCAACTAAAACCTCAAAAATTCATGTGTCAGACTGTATACACTACTTCAATGAAGAAAACCTACGTGTATACGCTACTTCCTTCAGCCCAACCTGCGTATACCTCTAAAGATTATGAATCATAAAATCTCTGAATCATACACTGTACCAACCAGCAGTGTACTAAACATCTACTGTCAACTTATAGAACTTTACACAGGCAAGCAACAAAAAACACTTATTCTCGCTTATACAATCAATCAAATGTCAACCTCCTTATGCATTCAGATTTACATTCAGATCTAAGAAGACTTCATTGACAGACAACAGTGAAATAGCAGTAGAAATAAATCAGCAATATTGATCTGATAGATCACTCATCTCTGAACATCAAGCCTTTCTTTTGAATACGCTCCTTGAAAGAACAAAACCTGCGTACAAATATTCAAATATTGACTCAGAACTTTTCTGCAATTCCAAACTTCAGACAAACCCAGATCATGATAGATAATGAATAAAATAGACGCAAAACATCAGATCTAGCCTCAACCAATATCAGATCATTCAAGAATAAGTCATTTCAGGTCTCATGATCCTGATCCAATATTTAACTCAAGGTGCACATAAATATTTCAAATCTAGTCCCAAACATAACCCTGCAACATAAAATATACTTCAGATAAAAGTATTCCTTAGAATCTTATTCACTTGCACATCTGGCCTTATGATCCTCTCTTCTTTATATAGTTTTTGGCCTTTCTCAATACCATGGACCAAATCTACTTAGGACCAATACGTTGGATCAAATACCATGGACCGAATACCTTTGACTAAATACCTAGGGTCATTATCATGGTCCAAAGATACCTTGGACCAAATCCCTCATACCAAAACCATGGTTTTCAACATGTACGCGCTTTGCCTTCTGTGGGAGTGCATGTGTATGTTATACGTTATTTTTGTTTTGAGTACCTGCATGTATACACTTCTTGGACTAAGTGAACCTGCATGTATCTCTTAAACTGCTCTTACATTATCTTCTTCATTCAATTTCTTTATTCTGATCAATGGACCTTAGTTCCATCTTCCTGATCCTCTGTACCACTGCCCCATTGCCTCTGAATATTCCTGTTAGCCTCTTATCAAAATTGAGTTGACCTGTAGAGTTTCCATCAAGGACAATACTTGTATCATAATGCCAAAAATGTATGGAATCCATCTCCTTAGCAGCCACAACATCCTCTCCACTAGGTCTATTCATAGGAATGTTGACATCAATTCCAACTAACAAGACCATCACTAATCATCCATCTCCAAACGCTCATCACACATGCATATGAAAAACAACATCTCTATCCTATTTACATCAATTCCAACACTACAATTCCAACAAACGCCCCCTTTTGCATTAATTTCAACCTCAATACAACATGTGAAGTTGAACTCTAACCATCCAAATCTATCCCCCTTTTAAATCAATGGAAAGGGACATACAAACACTGAAGTAAAATGCTAGTAATGTGTTGGATGAGAGAAGGACTCCCCCTATCATAATCAACATCATGTTGATACAACATTGATGTAGATTAAAACAAGGACCTCAGCTACTAATCATGTCTCTACCAATGTCATGCCAACTCTGAAGATTGAACATGCTCCCTCTAAGCATGTAATGGAGCTGAAATCATACACTTTGCCTGCTGCAATAAGCCTCCTTTCTAAGTGAAAGAGACTACTCCTCATGACAATGACTCCAACTAACTTTGGACATGATATAAAATGAAGTACAATACATACAAAGCTTCATGGAGTAGATACATAGTTGTGACAAGTACATAGGACTGACATATGATTCCTCTACACCTATCACCAACCATGATTCTATGGACCCAAGTTTACAATATGCACCCAATTAAGTGGGGCTAAATAAAATATATACATTATGAAATATGACTTGGACTCCATTGATCCATACATAGTAAATGACAAGACATGCTAGACAACATGGGTTACTCCTTAGGCAATGCTCCCAAAAGATGAAACAATGATAATACATGGATTTTACATACACATACAAAGGTTCTCTCATGATTACATGCCCAAAACATGAAATATCATGAGTACATGAAAACAACGACCATCAACATATGCTCCATATGACAACAGCAATGAAATTAAATACATTGCATCCACGATCTATGACATGAGCTCTCCAAATGTAGCAGCAAAATAGAAGCATTATCCAAACCATATGCTAGTGCATGGCCACTCAACATCTTTGCCATCATCATCCCAATAATGAAGATCCTGCAATAAGATCATGAAAAACACTAGCAACCACCACCATGTTCCACATGTGCATCAATAATAAAAGCATCTATACATCAACATGGAAACATATCATAGTAGCAACAACAAATACCTCTTCATCGTCACAAAGTGGCCATGAGGCTTGTTGTAACTTATTTTTACCCTAGTAGTTTTTCCTTCATTTTCAAAATTAAAATTAAAAGGGAAAACAAAGAAAATAAATGAAATAAAAGGTAGAAAAGAGTAAAATATTAAAAATTAAAAATATAATATCCCTAGTAGCAGGAAGCACGTTTGAATGCCACATTTGTGTTTTTATTATATTTAGCACATTTTCCAATAAATTATTTTATTGAAATAATATCATGTGATTGGTTTTCATCGAGTAATTAACATTCATGCAACTTTGAGCAAACAGGATTGGGCCCGCTGAAATCAAAGGCCCTCGATACATTGCGATACCCCCATGGTTGGGGGGGGGGGGGGTTCCCCGATCCTCCTTTGTTATGTGGTGCCTTCCCCAATCATTACGGGCACCCTCCGCACCAAAACCACAAAATGCTCTTACTCCCCCCCCCCCCCCCCCCCAAACTGCATTCATCCACTTGTTTCTCTTGATCATTCCTCCTGCCAAAACCTACCATTGATGTCACCCACCGCTAACTTTTCACTACACTTGGTTGTCACCAATCCGTCCAACAAATGTCACAGATGACCATTAACCATTAAATTCTCCCACCAACATTCAAACACATTAATTTCTACATGCCAATAATGGTTAGTGTGACTAAAATCCATTACGATCACCTAAATAAAATCTACTCCCATATCCAAAATGCATTATTTCACCATTTCCGCCTGCAACTAAAGTTCTAGCATGACAGTGCAAGAAAATTTCTACGATTTCCAACACTTGATTATCTCTATTTCCAGGTAACTATTTAATTATCCTCAGCAATACTTTTTTTTCCCAATGGCTTCCCACAAAGGAAAATCTAAGATGGCTATAGAAAATCCTATGTTGCCCCCTGTAGTTAAATTAGATAGATTTCCCTTAATTGATACCCATTTCAAAATTTTCAAAACCAATTGTGAATTCGACTTGTAAGAACTTCACAATTTTTTTTATCAGAAATATTAAGATGTCAGTGACAAATTCTACTTTTGGGAATCATTGTTACCCCATTTTTGTTTCCCTCAGACATGTCATTTTCCCAAATTTGTCACTTGGTGTGGAGCCTGATATCTTCCTAACCAAAGAGTTGTTTTTCATAGAATAATGAAACTTTGTTTTATATAACCCCTTATTCAATTAGTCAAATATTGCAATCAAATGATCTAGACTCCTTTCACCCTTTTTCCATCGATGTTTTAATAGAGATATATCATATGCTTTCTTTTCCACAAAGAGAACACATTTTCGAGTCATTTTTACCAGAAAACTCATACTTACCCAGAACAAACCCACCTTATCCCTCTACAATGTTCCCTGAGATATCTAGCATGGTCAATCACCTTGTTTCTGGTTTGTTACAATATCCCAATGATCAATGGGTATATGAGGTCATTTTCAGGTTTTTGTCAATCTTTCTTTCTGGTAACAAACCATCCATTATTTTTAGTTACAGTCAGTTTATGTCCGATGCAATTCATGATCAGTTTTTAAAGTTTCGTGTTGAAGGTTCATTTAAGCACCAATCAGTTTTGATTTACCTATTCTTATATCATTAGTTAGAAAGGTTCAAGATTCCTTTACAGAAATTGGATGCTAAAGGCAAACTACGGTCGGTGATTCATTGGACCTAATTAGTGAGGAAAACCTCTGAAGAATTTTCTTTCATTGATTTTGTCAATAACTTTTTGTATATGGTAATATGTTTTTTAACTAGTGATGCAGTTCCCAGAGTTTCAACAGAAATCAAGAAGATTTTTCAATTGAGTGAGTAGTCTAAAGTTGGAGACTGGCATTTGTACCAGAATTTCACAGAAATAAGGATTTATTATTGCTAGCTTCCATCTTACAAATTGTCGGTGTTCCCCCCCATGAGAATTTTTGAACTTGATTATATTAGGTAGATGATGAACATGGATGATGTTCATTTTTTTCCAGAAAATAAAAAGCTCAATTCAAACTAAAAGCATAGGTTGGCTCATCCATAGTCAACACCAAAGATGAAGAAAAAGAAGTCACAGAGTTATTGAGGTATATGAAGTTTAGATTAAGTTTCAATTGGTCATATGATCCATTAAGACTTATATCATAAATGAGAGTTTCTCATAAGTTTGCACCATATGTGCACATTATAAAACATGATATTAAACAATATGCAAACAAAGAAGAACGGGAAGAGAATACACTACAGGAAGTTAAGGAGCTAGTTTCCAATCAAACAACATTACAGACACCAAGGATGACAGAAAAAGAATTGGAGAAATCGAGAGACATTCTATCTCTATTAGGATCATAGTTATAGAAGTCACCATTCAAGGTTTTTAAGACGAGGAAAACCATAAATGTTGAAGAAGAACCTTAGAACCTCAAAATTATGAAGAACCTACTACAATTATAGTTTTAGGAGAATCTACAATTTCAGTGTAGCAGATTGAAGAAATAACAATAGATTCTCCTTCATATCCTTCTTCTTCAAGGCAGCTGAGTATTTTACAAGGTTCCTATATATGAAGAAGAAAAATGAAGCATTAAAAAATTATACATATGTAGAGTATTGGAAACAATCTTCATCAACTTAAACTAGGTTACTCTTTTCCTTAGATACTGAAAAAGGAAAGTTCCAATTAGAATTTTTGGAACCAAAGGTCCTTGTGCCCAAAAGTGTTGAGGATTACAAACCCTCTGTGTTCTCATTTGACACCAAACAAATACATCCTATTGATCAAATCGATCTTCACAGGCAAGAAGGAGAAATGATATATACATCTATGACAAGTTCGGCCATGGAAACTTCTAAGCTACAAACATCTCTGAATAATATTCATTCTCAATTCGAGCTTGATAATATGTATTCTTTGAAATAGGATACAAAAATTAAGGGATTGGAGGATCTAATTTTAAAACTAGGATTGAATCCTAAAGATGTAAAGGCAATTGAAGAAATAATTAAAATCACAAATGCAAATATACAGGAACTAAGGAAGTAGTTGAAATTACCAACTATTGAACATCCTCAAGCGCAAGAAACAAGTCAATGGGAGAAGGAAAAATAAAACATGCTTCGGATGATTGTATAGCAATATATTCATATTCAGAAGATGTAGGTAAGTTACAATGGAAAAAATGATTAAGGAAAGAGAGCTCCAAATCAACACTGGAGTAGGAACATCTACAACAACAACGTCCATAGTAGAAACAGAATCTACCAGTCAAAATCCAATGGAACCATCATCCAAACCTATGGGAGACTTATCATTAAAGGATATGGAGATTGAAAAAATCAAAGTTCAGTTGGAGAAATCTCAAGAAAATAAGATAAAACATGATAATGCATATATAGACGAAGTACAGAAAAACTTCAATTTAATTAAGCAATTGTAGAAATATGAAAATGAATCAATGATTGCACCAACCTTATTAGAAGCTAAAGAAAAGATATGGATTGATATAAATTCAACCATAACTGAACTTTGGACATCCATCGAAATCATTTTTGAATAGGAGAGGTTAGTGCAGAAGTAAAAGGCAACCATTACAGATATTAAAGAAGATTTAGATCACAAACCAGGAGAAGCTACCAGAATAATCAAAGTGTTGAACTCTAAAACAAAAGAAGAACTGGAGAAGTTTGGAATTTAATATAGGAATGATATAGTCCTAGAAGTAAGAAGGGTTTTGAAAAAAAGAAACCTTATGTTACAATTAGAAAAAAAATGTCAAAAAATGGAAGTGCAAGTTAAAAACTTTCATAAAAATTTCAATGCTTTGAGCCAGAAAAGACTTCCAGATCTATGAGATTCTAGTGGCCAGTTGATTCCACTAGAAAATTACCAGCATAGATTACATGAGAAAGCAACAGATAGAACCAAGTTTGCAAAAGTCAAAGGGGTGATCAATGGTAAATCATTCCTTGAAGGCCTTGAATTTGATCTTTTTATTCAATATGAAATTCAGCATTTATTTATTACTAGGCCAACCTTTGAGAAACACACAAAAGTCGATGAGGCATATCAGAAAGTAACAAAAGTTTCTATCCCAAATGATAAAATATGGGATAAATTACTTAAACTCATCAATTAAAACAGAATGCACATATTCAGTAACTAGTTGCTGAGAAAGAAGGAGAAGAAAGCAAGAAATAAGGAGCAGAAAACAAAAAATTTAGTTTCCAGTAGAAGCCATCCAAAAATAGCCTTGAATTGTGTTTTGATTATTCAAATCAGTTTAGAATAGCTATTTTTTTGTTCTATTTTTGTAATATCCAAACCAGTTTTGGATAATCTTTCAAATTGTAATAAATTTTATTTCAGATCTAGATATTTTTGAATTTCACTCTATAATTAATTTGTATTTCGAAAAAGGAAAGGTTGAACCCTTGTGATGATTGAGTGACACCGTTATAATACTCTAAAATATTTTTGAATATAATCAAAAGATTATGGCTTCATTCTTAACAACTTTTGTGTCCATGTGAGTTTTTCATGTTATTTATTCATGTTTTCCATAATTTAATTATGCTTATGTTCAAGGTGACATAGTAGTTAGGGTAAGGCTAGATTGAGTATCAATCTCCCTAACATCCCACTACAAAATTATAATCATTAAAGAGATTAATTAACTAAATAGTTGGTTTTAGTTAGTTTCTCTATATCTTTTAATTATTTCCTTTGTCATCTCTTGAACATATTTTAGTCTGTTGTAGAATTTTTCTGCACGCATCAACTATATTTGATTGGTTAAATATTCAATATGGATGTTTCAATATCACATATTTTCTTTAATTCTTCTGTCAAACTTTACTTAAATATTTTTTCCTGTTATGAATGAAAATCATCCCTTTCAGATTCTCAGAAATATTTGGATTTTATATTTGTTAAAGGTTTAGCACATTTGTCATCCAATTCAATTAAAACCTTAATTAGATGCTTTGGAAAAATTCCCCAGCCTAGAATTGTCTACAAAGATACAACATCAAATTGGCGCCTTTGTCAGGGAACGAAGTTTGAAGTTTTTTTCTTGGGACAATGATCATACTTTCCTCTTAATGGTGAATAAGAGGTCAGCAGGATAATATATTTCACCTGACGACTCCACTGGTTAAATCTAGCTTCCCGCAGACAAACCAGATCTCATTCAAATCCTAATTTTTTCTCTCCTTTATTAGAACTAAAGAGGCTTGTGAGAATTGCATCTATTAGAAGCATCCACTTTTGTTCCTGCTTCTCTTTCACCTCAAATTCCCTTAGAAACTGATCCTTTTCAATTAACTCCAATACATGTTGAATTATCACATCTGCAACCTAAAGTATTAGAACTCCTTTCTAAAGGAATTGATCTTCAATCAACACTACTAGTCCATCATCTTGAGACATTTGAGTTTCCTCGTTCCCGTTCTAAACCTTCTGATACAGAAGTAGATCATGATCTTCAAACACCATAATTAAAACCAAATGATTTCATTTCCTCCTTCTCTACTCATCCTTTATTTTCTCCCAAGTCTAAAGAGGAAATTAGCATCTATACCCATCCTTTAGATTTTGAAGAGTTCAAAGAATAGTTCTCCATCCTCAGTTTTTCTAGAAACGTAAACCTCCATCACATCCATCTTCAAGTAAAGTTGTCTCCCCAAAACATATATTTCCATTACAGTACCAAATGGTTGGATTTAGGCCAATTATGACAACTATATACATAGCATTAGTGCTTCCACTAGTTTCCCAACTTCACTACTTTCCTTAGGGGTATTTGAAACATTTGCCCAAATTCAATGGAGAAACTGGACCATCTGCAGAAGACCACTTGGTTGAATTTATGGATTTGTTGATAACATGAACATTGAACATGAGGAATTGAAAAGAATCATGTTTACTATTTAACATAATTTGAATGTTTGAGAAGAAACCCTGTTGAACCTGTTGCAAACTTTATTAACAAATTTAATAAGATTTACAAAACATTCCACCAGATTGTAAACACCTAGACATCGTAGCTAAAGTCAGATTCTCTAAAGCATTTGATGATGATTTTGTTGTAATTCTTAGAGAGAGAAAATATTAAACCTTAGCAGATATGCAGACTAATGTAATTGAAGTGGAAGAAAATAGGTCAGCATCCAATAAATTTAAAGCAAAGGCAGAAAAGGATGAAAGGAAAATAAAAGCCGCGGAAGAAAGTACTTCATCATCAAAGACAAAAGATGAAGAACATAAAATTAATGAAATAACATCTTTCTTAAGAAATATTTCTAGTAGAATTTCAAGAATGGAAACTCAACCTAGAGTAACCCAACAAGTTACAAACAGACCTCCATTCCAATTTATAACACCTTTTCAACCTCAGATTTTTCAAAGACTAAATAATAATCAACAAATTCAACCTCCATTGATGATTCATGACCAAGACCCTGAAGAAATTTTTCTTGTTGTCACAAATGATATTAATTATTTTGAAGTTCCATCATCTCAAAATTTTATTGTCCCAATCAGTTAGAACCAGCCTATTTCTCGAAATCAAGACTCATCCCAAGTTTCCAAATATCAATTTTTTTTTAATTTCTCATTATTGAACTAAATAGGAGGTATGACCTAAGACCTAGAAAAGTCCATGGTAAACCTATAAAAAAGGTTACCTTTTATGAACCTCAAGTAAAATCTCCTAAAATACTACCTATTCAACCACCAAATCAATTACAAGAACAACTAGATACTGAAAAACATGTTCCAACTGTTTTTAATTTTGAAAAATAATTAGAAATGGTTAACATCCCTATTTCGTTATCTGAACATTCCAGAAATCCAAGATATAAACAACAAGTTTCCAAATGGATACAATCTTCCAGTGTGGATGTTGAAGGGGATGTTATTAGTCTTCAAGATGAGAAACCTTCAGTTGTCTTTGGACTTAGTTCAAATGTGATTGATGAAAGTGTTCCACCTTTCTATGTTACATTGAAAGATGATGATTTCCTTTTATACAATTGTATGTTAGATTCTGGTGCCTCCCATAATATGATTCCTAAATTTATCATGAACCAACTTCAATTGCAAATCACCAGGCCATATCGTGATCTATATACTTTTGATTCAAAGAAAGTTCCTTGTCTGGGATTAATCAAAGATTTATTTGTTACACTTGCTCAAATGCCTATGAAAAGTATAGTATTGGATATAGTTGTTACATACATTCCACAAAAATTTGGCATGTTGTTGTCAAGATATTGTTGTACTAAGCTTGGAGGAAGCATGGAGATGGACATGTCTGATGCTATAATCCCAGTTTATGGAGGAGAAAAATTTAATATTGTACAGAGAAGTAATATTCATTAATACTATATGTAAAGTTGATCAAGAAATAAATCATCCAATTTATGCTATTGATCAAGATTTTGGATTGAAACTTTACTTTGGCTGCAAATGATCTCTCTAATCCTCAAATTAGAATTGAAGATGTTGTCAATATACCTCAATTTTCAGATAGTAATATTGGAAAATATATTTTGAAGCAGCATTTTCTAACAATGGAGTTGGTGTAGGAATTTTACTCATTTCTCTTGACAAGAAAAATATAACCCAATCCTTCAAATTAGATTTTGAAGTCACAAATAATGTGGCAGAATATGAAACCTTAATTTTTGGATTGGAATTAGGTAAAAGTATGAAAGTACAAAATCTGGCAATATATGGTGATTCATAATTAATTGTATTTTAACAAATCATTAATCTTTGTCAAACCAAGCATCCTAGACTCAGATTATAGGAATGAAGTATGGGATTGTGTGGAAAATTATTTTCAAGCCTTCAGCATCTCATCAATTCCAAGAGAAGATAACATCCATGTAGATTATTTGGCAGTCTCTACAAACTCTTTTAAAACACTTAATCCTTTGCGATTACATTATCATATTGAAGTAAAGTATAGACCTTCCATCCCAGATAATTTGAGACATTGGCAAGTTTTTGAATATGATGAACAGTTAAAAAAATTCTTACAAGCAATCGATGAGTTTTCTGGTTTACATGTTGAGGAAGAAAATAGTGGTGAAATGAAATCAAATTATGGTGACTTAGATCCAAATTTGAAACAAAAAATCGCAGATCATGATATCATTCAGTTATCAAATAATTATATTCCAAAGGGATTGGTCCCCCTTGAAAGAAAAAAAAAAAAAAAAAAAATTGATCATAATGATGTATCGAAAACTGCATTGTTAAGTTCACAACAGGAAGATTTATAGGATTGTAATATTGCTACTACAGAAGAAATCATGAATGTTAAAATTTCATCTTCTTTGCCTCAGGACATAAAAGAAAAATATGTCAATTTTTTAAGCAATACAAAGATGTGTTTTCATGGCCATATGAAGAATTGAAAACCTATGAAACAACTATTATTGAGCACAAAATTCCTCTTAAACCAGAAGCTAAGCCATTTCATCAAAAGTTAAGGAGAAATAGCCCAGTCTTACTTCCTATTATTGAGAAAGAAATGAAAAAAAAAATGGATGCTAAAATAATTGTTGCCTTAAGATAATCTGAATGGATAGCTAATTTGATATCTGTTAGGAATACAAATGGGGAAATTAATTGTGTGTCAATTTTAGGAACTTGAACAAATTATCCCTAAAAGATAATTATCCATTACCAAAAATGGATCAATTACTTCAAAGAGTATCAGCTTCTGTTAGGATCTCAATGTTAGATGGATTTTTTGGATACAACTAGATTATGGTTAGTCAAGAAAATAGAGAGAATATTGCATTCACAACTCCTTGGGGCACTTTCATGTATGCCAAGATGCAATTTGGTTTAATCAATATTGGATAAACATTTCAAAGGGCCATGGATTTGGCATTTGTTGGTAGGGTAAATAAATTCATAGTTATTTACCTTGGTGATTTGATAGTGTTTTCTTCTTCTGATGCTAAACACGTTAAACACTTCAGAAAATTTTTGAAAAATGCAGAAAATTTGGGATTTCTCCTAATCCTAAATAGTCACTTTTTGCAATGAGGGAAGGCAGATTGTTGGCGCACATAATTACAAAAGGTATTATATTTATCATAATATATTTTCAGCAGTTCGAGTAATTAGTTTTCCTAAAAAAAAAACAAACAAACAAACAAACAAACAAACAAACAAAAACAAAAAAACAAACAAACAAACAAACAAACAAACAAACAAAAACAAACAAAAAAACAAAAACAAAAACAAAAAACAAAACAAAACAAAAACAAAACAAAACAAAAACAAAAAAACAAAAAACAAAACAAAACAAAACAAAACAAAAACAAAAACAAAAACAAAAACAAAAAACAAAAACAAAAACAAAAAAACAAAAAACAAAAAACAAAAAACAAAAACAAAAACAAAAAAAATTCAGTCATTCTTAGGGGGAATTAATTTTATAAGGAGGTTTATACCTAATTATGTTGAAATTGTGAAAGATAAAACTGACATGCTCAAGAAAGACAATGAAGTTGAATGGACTGTCCAAGCTAGATACTCCTTCTCACAGATCAAAAAGGCAATTTCAGAAGCTAATGAGCCTCATTATTGGGTAACTATATGGACCTTAATTCACCTCCTAGCTTAGTCAAATCAACTCTTCTCACAATTTATTACATGTTTTGATTATATTTTGTTTAATGAGATGAGTCAAAGTTAGATATTATGCCTAGTGGACTAATGTGCATTAAATGCAAGTTTGTGAGAGAAAATCAGAGAATTTTGGCAAGATTAAAGGCTGAAACTCGAACGGGACAAGGAAGAGAGATTATAGGAGGTAAATCCTCCTCATTTGCTCCTCCCTCATTCGAATATTCCTCCATCAATCACACTAGCTCGGAGTACAAGCGACCAAGTCATGAAGATCAAAAGGCAACCAAGAAAGTGATAGGCAAAGAGTTATTTCATCCCGAGTTTGGGAGACGAGCCTCCCTAGATTTAAGGAACTTGTTGGAGACTTCAGTTGTATAAATAAATATGCCTAGAGCCTCATTATCATTCTAATTTTTGTGGTAAAAACACTAGTTATTTTTGAGCTCCAGACTTGTGGAAGACATTGTTATGTAATTTTCTGTTTTGATAATGAGAATGAGATTTTTCATGATCCAGTACTGAGTTAACTCAGAGGGTTGAAGCTCTTGGGTTAGGGCCCAACCCTAGCAGCAAAGACTCCTCTTCTTGTATATGTATGCTTATATTAATTTCATAAAGTCATGGTTAAATTTCCCTTGGAAGTGTTTGATTGCAAGTAGTGTAGATTTGATTAGTTTGGTTATTAGTTTGCTTCCATTTGTGCTTTACTTCAGCAGTAGGTTAGAAGGGATAAAAGGAGCATCAAAAAGGTGTCAGTGGGTGTCTTGGCCTCACTTCTCCCTTCAGGGATCATGATTTGAGGAAAGGACCCCCATGTAGCCCCAAAAAGACAGAATTCTACTTTCTCATATAATTTAGAGTTTCTTGTGCTTAAGCCAGCATTTGATTAGTTTGCAAGTGTAGGAATTAGCCAATATTTCTTCCATCTTCAGTGTTACACTGAAATTTGTCACCATGACTATCTGCAGTTAATATGGCTCCATCAATAGTCATATTATCCTCCTTGTCAAGCCTCATGCCTCTGCTCTTCATGTCAAACTTCAAAAAGAGAGAAAGTCACTTAAAAACATGTTTATCTCTGGGTACGTAGGTTCTCTCTACCTTGCCTGCGTGTACGCACTCCAAACACATTGTACCTGCGTACTTGTATGCTCTGTGAGCCAACGGATGGGTGCGTACCCCTGTAAAGGTCAAAAGGCGCGAGTTTCATCTTTAAAAAGTTACTTGTGGTCACTTCTAGAGCCTTCTAGAA
>APFE031204538.1:94628-107254 GCA_000404065.3 Pinus taeda | reverse complement strand
TGTTTAGAGAAGGATTGCTCTTGTTTGGTTTGTTTGTCACTAGAGAGTCTTAGACTCCTAGGGAGGTTAGGTTTGTCCGCAAAAATAACTCTTTCCGCATGACATTCAGTCTTACATTAGATCTCATCAATGACTTCATCTTATTCTGCAAATTTTCCTCATGCGTGAAGTAGACAACTAGCTCACTAAACTATGTTTTTCTATCTCATTGAAATTCTTCTTGTTTACATGATTTTTGGGCAAATACCATTGTTTGATGCAGTGTAGGTGTTTCAAAAGTAGAGAAATATTTCACAGCAAGCAACCTCCTTCCAACTTCACCAATTTGATCATTCTTCAAGGAAACTTCTTCAAGCATGTTGAGCAAAACCAACCATCTCACAACCTTGGTTTTGAGTTCTAAGTGATCCTAGGAATTTTCTCACTCCATTCCATCCACCAACCACCTTCCCTAAGCCTTCCATCACCTTCAGCACCCATCGTTTTACTCTCGGCTTTATCCTGTAGAACTACAGGGAATCCTGTAGGTTTTTAGGACATCCTGTATGTTTTCCTGTAGTGGCTTGTTTTGAGGCCGAATTGAGGGAAAACCTCTAGGAAGCCACACAAGGTCACCTAAGGGTCTTCCAAACCTTCTAACCATCCACCAACATCCCTAAGCCACCTGCCACACCACCAAAAGAGATTAGATTTCACACTTGTTTTTCCATAAAAAGAATAAAAAGTAAAAAACAAATTTACTTCAATACTTTACATGCACAGTAGGGATGTTTGATGTTTTGAACTTCCATGCTTAGGACAGTAGAATTTCATGCATGTTATCTTTCCATTCTTGTAAATTATAGCTTCTCAGTAGTTAGTTAGGAAATGGTGTGTTTTTAACGTTGGATTTTAGTCCTTTTTCTTATTCCAGTAGACAAGCTTTCTCCTAGAGTTTATTTCTATTTCTTTTATCAGTAATCAAGCTTATTTTGAATCCATAGAAGTCTGGATTGAAAACCCTAGTGGTATCTCGCCAGCTAAACAGTGAAAAAAGGCAGAATCATCACTTTTACTTGTGTATACAACATTGTCACCTCCAAGTTTGTACGAACCCCGGGTTGATAAAGTAAAGTTGGTAGCTCTAGGAGTTGTAGCATTCTTGCTGCAATACTGGTGCTCATCACTTTTTGGCACCGTTGCCAGGAAGGTGTCTGACTAATATGTGATTGCTACTTTGTTTCTTCCACTTATTGTTTCTAATATTCTGTTAGTGGTTTCATTTCTGCAAAAGTAATTTAGTTTGCTTCCTTTTCCATTCTACATTCTTTGCTTTCGTTTCCATTCTGCAAGTGAGATTTCAATCAAGCAGTTACTTGTTCATTCAGTCAATAGTTTTCATTTAGTCTACAATTTCAATTCTGCAAATACTGTCAAATTTTGAAAAAACACAAAACACAACAAACAAAAAAATCATGCCTTGTAGGAATAGGGATAACTTAGGGAAATTTTTTCCAAATGCCTGCACTGCTTCAAACAGCCAACCTTCCCTCTTCTTCAGTGGCTATGAACTGGAGGAACCCTTAGGTGAGCAACCATAAGTATTTGAAGAATCTACAGGGGAAGAAAAATAAGAAGAACCATTCCTACTAAACCAATGGATAAAAACAGAAATGACAGAGGAAATAGGGAAAGAGTTGAGGGTGCCTTCCCCATCAGGGAAACCAATGGGGATACTAAGATGAAAAATATAAGCCCCTCTTCCCTTCCTCATTTCCATGGCCTGACCTCAGAAGATCTAGACACTTTCTTATTTGATTTTTTTGTCATATGCCGAACCTATGACTCCACCAATGATGAGCAGAAGTTGAAACTATTTCCATCCACTCTCAAGGATGTAACTTTGTGTTGGTTCATGGGTTTACCTGGAGATAGCATCACAACTTGGGCTCAGATGCAGCAAGCCTTCAACAAAAAGTATCGAGACTACTATAGGTCTAAATACACTAAAGAGGAAATTTTTAGGATGACCTTAGGCAATGATGAATCCCTAAAAGATTATGAAGAAATATTCTGGCTTAGCTACAAAAGGGTCAGGTGTACACTTGACCCTGAGTCACTAAAGCTAGTCCTTCTTAGAGGAGTAAGGGAAGATCTTTTGGATACCCTAAACTTGTTAGAAGAAGGGGACATATACCAGTTACCTTATGAGGATATCAAGACTGTATTTAGAAACCATTCTAGGGTAGCTAGGAAAAAGGGTAGGGGTAGTCAACCTATGGTCAATCCATCCTCTTCCAATTCATCTATCAAAGGTGAAACTGGAAACGTGTTGGAGGATTTTAAGAGTGATATGTTGCAAACCCTTGCCCTAGAGATGGATGCTATGCACATTAAGAGAAAACATGAGGAAGCAGAGAGAGCCTTAGCCATTTTCTGCCCTAGATGCACCAAAAGGCACCCTAGGAATGAATGCCCATTGAATTCTATTGAAATCTACTTAGTCTGTGAAGTTTCTTGCTATGCAATGTCATTGCTTGCACCAAGCTATAATTTCCTTTAGATTTTCGTTTAAAATGTTGGTTCTATAAATGGGGAAATTAACAACTGCTTTAAAGGCTACAATCTTGTCATGCAAGACTTCTATAAACTTGTTAAAACATGTATCAAATAACCGTATCGACATAATAAAATGCCATGACAGGGCTTGGAACTAGTGGGACTGGACTTGCAAGTAGAAACTGGAAAAGGGACAGCGAATAAGGATCCTGAAACAATTCTTTCTAATTAATGATAGATGTACAAAACCCTTAACAAACGTGAACATTTACGAGTCATTATTATCTGGTAGAAAATAATCAAAGCCAACCTAGACTGGCAGATTTTAGAGCCCAATTTTGTCACAACTTGTAACCAATAATTGTATCAAAGATTCAAAATCATAAACCTTCCTTTGATATCTTGAAGGAAAAAGGTGAACACAGAAACTAAGATTGAATAGTACATAATCCACACATGGGAGGGATGAATGAAGTTCCATACACATCATTCCTCTACTATTTTCCATGTCCTTGCCTTAATCATAACTCCAACTTCCTCTAGTACATGATAGCTGGAAAAGATCAAGGCTCAAATATAACTACATGCTTATTTAGGAACCTATGTCTGCACCATATGGTTTGGGTGTACCTGCACTATCACCTGACAATTTTTTTGATCATCATGATTTATCTACTTATGATTTTATCTACTTGTGATTTCTATAGCAGTCTGGCTAGAGTTAACACTATACAATATTCCCCCATTATGCCTTATGCAGAGCCCCTGAGTGAATCATGTTTTTCATTAACTGATGATCATAATATGATTCAAAATTTCCCTTGAACCCGTTTTAGTCTCTGCATATTAAAGCATTGTATTCTTACATGACATCTTATCAAAGAGATATAGTGTGATGTTTCCACATATTTCATGTGGTGAGAGGTAAATAATAAAGGAATTGGGTCTACCTTTAGCTTAGATAAATTTGTTCTTATCAGACACCCACATTCTCACAATGGCTTGAAACATTTGCACTAGAAACTTATAAATTTTTTATCATCATGATTTATCCATTTACTATTTCACGCATAGTGATTCATAGTGATCCAGTGAGAAGCCATTGTCTAGATTGATGCCACTATATAATATTCCCCACTATCTATTGCAGAAACCTGAACTTACCATCTACTTCATAAGTGATAATCAGGATATAATTCAATCTTTTCCCTTTGGCCAATTTTATTCTATGCTTATTGAAGCATCATATTCTTACGTGACATTGAATCAAAGTGGCATAGTGTACGAAACACCATTTCCATTGACAAGCCTTCAGTGGCACAACAGAGCAATAAATTTTCTTGTTCCTCGTTTTGTGTCAGTTTTGTAACCTTTGGGTTGGTAAATAAATCTTTGTTAAAGAAGTGGGTCTACCATTGCCTTAGATGCCATGACCAAAAGGTATTATATTTCACCAAGTTCAACCAGGACTTGCATCTGGCCTCTCCCACTGAGATGGACTGCATCCATGAGTCACGAAGGTCTCCAGGACTTTCACCTGGTCTCAGATGCCAGGCTAGATGCAGTATAGCTTGGTTGGCCACATCATTGACATATTATGTTCTCAAGGAGTTTGAACCCAAGTATTAACTCTGAAAGGTATTTTTATTTAACCACTTGTCAATAAGTCGTTTGGCAAGCATCTTTATGTAACCTATTCTAAAAATAGATTAAAACTACAATAAGTAACCCTACAAGATCCCACATATACATATGTCAGGCCACAGGAAACAACAAGAACCAATTACACAAAAATGAAACGTTGGTATGCAACATTCATGGTCTCTACTTATTAATTAAAACAGATAGCAAGAGGCATCCAGCCTAACAAAATTGAGCCATGGGTATGATCTTCAAAAGTCCTGAATTGTCCACCCAATCTTACAACAAGATCTGACATTCCAAGACTGATACAGATTAGAATTCGGTTAATTAAATCCATTTGGCTTACCTCAAAAAAGTAAGAGGGTGCATTTGGGAGAACTTGAATAAAACTCTGAAATTCCATGCACACTCAACATCTGCTCTTCCTTCCGCCATGGCAGAAGTCCCACAGCTTGAGTCCATCTTCACATTCACCAATCATAAGCATTACCCACTTTGGGACCCAATCCACCCACTCCAGAAAGACCACTCAATTCTTGAATTTTCTCAAGGAGAAAAATTTATCTTTACTGCCATTTCATTGGATATCATTGACGCACAGGATAATAGGCAGATTTTTGTTGCAGATAAATTAGCTCATCAACACTAATTGTAGTTGAAGGGCTTCCAATATCAGACAAATCAAAGTGAGCCTTCGGTCACCTTCTTATCACAATCTCTGACATGGTGCTTATCATCCTCACCTCATCGATGCCCCATGGTGGGATGTCCTTCTGATTTGAAATTTTCTTGGCTTCAACATTGGCTCCATTATTTACCCATTGACTCCCCTATTATATCCTTTACAAGGAACATGATAAAATTTAATGCCTTGAAATAACTTGAAATGTTGGGTTGTCAAGATGTCCACCAGGTTGTGGTCTAGTGGTCCAGATGGGGCATTTCTATAATAACGCCCCTATTTCAAAACCCAGCAAGCATAGATCCATGATCATGTATATGAGTTAGCTAAGTTTGACAGCCCCCATGTTAAAGTGGGCATTATTGTGATAATGAAAAAATGGGGTCCATAGCTCCCCATAGATCAAGAAAAGCATTTACCCTCACCAAAATACCAGGGGGGTTATCATGACATTTTATCTTTTAAGATTTATGTTAGAAGTGGGATCCCCATTTCATCGAGTTGATAGCTAAACAGTAAACTCAAATCTTTGAAATAAGTCAATTTCTTAAATACTTTCTTACAAAACAAAGTCTGACACTTCACAAAGGGTGTGGCACTGTGGCCTTCAACAATATTATTCTTTGTGGGATCCTATGCCACAGGCATATTTGAGAACCAATACGGGATTGTCCTGATGAAAATTTAACTGAAACTGGAACTGCGAAATACAAGACTACTAGCTCACAAAATATGGAAAAGGAGAATGCTTCATCATATAGAATGGATAATTCCACAGTGAAAGCAAGAAATACACAATCATACAATTATCCAGTTGATCGTAGCAACTCTTATGAAGGGCATGCTACTCAAGGCCTCTCAAATGGTAATTTTCTTCCAAGCACAGTCCAGATAAATGTGCATGAGGTTCGTGAGACCATATTGAAGAATTTTAGCAAGGTTTGCAAAGGAAGCATGCCGACCCAGCTGAACCCACAGCTATCAGAGAAACTCAAGGAGAACCTCCCAAGGGCTTCAGACATGTCTTCTAATAATTCATACATAGATTCACTGAATTATCTAAACACCTCAGGTGCTGAATATATTGATTTTATAAATAATGGTGGACAACCCCTTTTTTTTCCAATCAAGGTCCAATAGGAATAAAAAGTTTTTAGAAAGGTTTTACTCTAAGCAACTTGAATAACATACACGAACCGATCCTATCAGAGAAGGATACCATGTGTGAGACTCCCTCCTTTATCTCTCCATTCAGTTTTGTTGTACCCAATGCCATCTTGAATAATAACAATAATAACGCCTTTCCCCTATACTCTTCCTTGCCCACAAACATTGTAAAAGCTCCCCCTTCTCTCAGCGGCAACAGGGATTCATCTCAATATACCAAACAAAACAACCAAATAAACTTAAACGACTTATGCCACCACAAGTTATGTTCACCATTATTTGAGATGTCCTTCATCGCCTGCAATGGTGGACTTGGACATTTTGTCTTCACTCAGGTACCCTTATTCTTTAAAATCTGATAAAGATTTAAAAACAGAAATGCAGTTGTTTAAACCCCTCGAGGGCCCTCAATCGGATATTTGCATTTCTATAGAAGAGGAAGGATTACTCGAAGGCAACTTATTCTACAAGGATGCCCCCGGCGTTGTTAATGCGGCTCAACAAAATGGGATCAATAGAAATTTTATCTTACCTAGTATTTTGTCTATGGAATGTGTGAAATCCAACTCTAGAAGTGAAGAATTTATGTCGCCAGGAAAACATGATATAACCCTCCTCCCTTCTGAATTTTGGGCTCTACAGACAGAAGTGGTGGGATGGAATGACTTCCCTTCAAAGTATCCACCGGTACCACCTGAAACTTCATTAGGTTTAGTGAAGCTTAAGGAGTCTGAGATTCTCAAATGGATTATTTGGAATTCTCCTGCTTACGGGGTCATAATTGATATGCCAATGACTTGTCATATCCTTGTCCTTTTGAAACTTTGTCTGAAATCTATTTCACAAGAAGCTTTTGGATTGTATTTAAGGGAGAAGGAGAAGAAAGAAATCTATCAGAATACATAAAACAATAGGACTAACTGCTTCTGTCTATTGAAACGATGAACAAATCTCCAGACCCGAGAACAACTTATTTTGATTGCCCACTTCTGCTTGAAAATATTAATAATCTTATTGGCCATGAGAATTCAGTAGAAGAAAAATGATTAAGGGTTTGGAAAATAAGTCTAGTGAGATTTTAGAAAATAACTTCAGCGAAGGATTGGAAGAAGGTTGTGGTGGCAGGTTGGGAGAAAATGTATATATTAATGTAAAAAAAATAATTAATTTTATGATTAAGTCGACCGGTTTGGCTCCAATTTTGAATTTGAAATTGCAATTTTTTATTTTTTTAGGTAGGCTTCAAGGTCCAGATTTTGAAACCAGCTTTGATACCACGTGTAAGGTCCCCTCCTAGGGTCCTCTACCAGATCTATATTATCCTGTTTTAAATGCAATAAAAGGGCAATAATTTATTTTTTGACAAGGCATTTAAACGATGATAATTTACCATTTAAAATCTAATTCCTACAATTTAAATAGTGAACATTTCATTTCAATCACTTACATGAGTAATATATGTATAGAGAAATACATGTACCAATAACCCGGTGGAGATGCCCTTGAGATGTTTCTCTTGCTAGAACGCTCCTCTTGAAGACCGACTAGATTTACCTCCTAGCCAACTAGGAAGTAATTCATAGCCTAGGAAACCTCCACAGGTTCCCTAACCCTCTGAGCCCAAGTCCAACCAGATGAAGTGTGTCCAAAATGAATAATACTCCCTTCCTCTCTTTCAAACAACTCCTCTAAAACCATGGCCAAACCAAAACCAAAAGCAAGACCAAACATCCCCTTCCTCCCCTCATCTTTCCCCTTTTATGCCCTCTTCTCTTCTCCACCTCAACCACCTCTCATTAATGTCATAACTTCTCCCTCATCCTTACATTTAACTTCTCTTCTCCCAAGTGAACATGAGAGGACATTTGGGAATGTGATATGAATATAAATTGGGTAATCAATTGGAGAGGACCATGTCTTCTCCCAAGTAAATATTTTGGGGATGAGAGATTAATATATAATTTGGTAATTAATTGGAGAGGATCATGTCTTCTCCCAAGTAAATGTGACAGGACATTTTGGGGATGAGAGGTGAATATATAAATTGTTAATTAATTGGAGAGGACTATGTCTTCTTCCAAGTAAATCTGAGAGAACATTTGGGAATGTTATATGAATATATAATTTGGTAATTAATTGAAGAGGACCATGTATTCTCCCAAGTAAATGTGAGAGGACATTTTGGGGATGAGAGATGAATATATAAATTGGTAATTAATTGGAGAGGACTGTGTCTTCTCCCAAGTAAATCTGAGAGAACATTTGGAACTGTGATATGAATATAAAATTAGATAATTAATTGGAAATGACCATGTCTTCTCCCAAGTAAATGTAAGAGGACATTTTCGGGATGATATATATTATATATATATTTATAGTATAATATTATTATATAAATTTGGTAATGGAATTGGAGGAGGACTATGTCTCTCAAATTAAATTTGGAGAGTAAATAACAAAAATATATCAGTACCAATTATTTCATCAAGTAGTATGTACCTATTTCTTATAATTATAGTCCATTTAAGGAAATTTAAAACCTTAGTAAATTTTGCAAGATAGATTAATGGGCTACATCCCACTTAAGATACCAAGGAGTTCACCTTTTTTTTTTTCTTTTTTTTCTTTTTTTTTTCTTTTTCTTTTTTTCAGATAATGACATAATTATTCTTAAAAAAAATTGTTATGATTACAGGAACAAAATTCTTTAAAAAAATTATGTTTCAACCATTACAGCATAAATTTCCTTTTTTTTTATATTTTATGTACTTACAGATTCAATAGCCATCGATCTGTCTGCTCCAGGGCACCGTATGGTGGTCTTAAAAAAACTATTAACAACCCAATGTTTGTATATTAAAAACAACCAGAGCAAATTCTCCAACAAAATTTAAAAAACTGCCAAAGCAGAGTCTCCACCAAGCACATCTTTACCAACGTTGCTGACTCCACCAATGTTGTTGCGCACACTACCAAGTCACGCCTCTACCAACGCTACTGACAGTTAAGTATTCAGGTCAACAAGCACATCTTCTTCGTTGGTTTACAACAATGGAGGATCTAGGCGTTCTAGTTCAATGGAGTTCGATCCAGGCTCCGATATCACTGATAATAAGTCTGGAGAATTCCATTGATTCAAATGTTGGAATCTATGCATTAATTCATTCAATGAAGGTTACATTTATACTTGAAAAATATAACTGAAATAGTTATAACTAGAAATACCTAATTTATAATTAAATCCCTAAACTAAATCCCTAACTATACAGAAATCTCGAAGGATTACAATAGATTTATTATATATTCTAGTTTCAATAGAATTTAAGAAATGATTAGGTTTAAAAGCAATAATCAAATTTGAAAATGCTATAGTTTTGAACTACATTTAACTAAATAAATGTTATGTCTAAGCGCGTGTGCGAGAGCACCAAAATAACGCCTAGGAACAAGTGAAACTAGAAAGTCACTTTCGACCCGGTGACCTGGTAGTCTCATCTACCCCAAAGCAGTTCTCGAGTCTTGGTGTAACCCAGCCCACTTGGCACACACTTTGCACTTTATACGTGGATGGAAAGTATACGTGGCGAACAAAAATCTTATGTCCGCGGGATTTTGTGTGAAGTTGGTAGATGGAGAGTTAATGCAGGGAGTAAATACCCTGTACTCCGCATCGAATTGCTCCCGTTCACCCTTCGCACCTTAACCCTAATCTTTTACGGCATTTTCTCGATTGTTCTTCGTTGTTTTCGCTCTAAGGTAATTCTGCTCCAGTGAGGGTTTCTTGGTTTTCTCTGGTAGACTGTTGTATGCTCTGTTCTGTTGGTATGTTCAGCTCGTGGTGCTGTCAAAAAAAACTCGACTCCTCCGCTATTCAACCTATTTGCAAGCTTAATGGCAATGGCATTTGGTGTTGAAGGTTGTTCGGCCTGGTTCTGTGGCTTGACTTCGGTGAGTAGTTTTATTCTTCTCTCCCTTGTATGCGCGGGTTCCTGAATGTATTGATAAACTCTGGTTGTGGTTATTATATCTTCTATCTGTACATATGTTGTGGTTCTTGGTCGGGGTTTTGATAGCCGTCGATAGAAGTCACTGTGGTTTTGGTGTATTTCTTCCGGTACCTTGCTGTCTCTGGTTCGAATCTTGTTGGGTATTGTTTGCTTGCGGTTGTTTGATTTTCTCACAGTGCGGCACTGTATTAGCTTGTAAGCACAGGACTTTTCGGGCACACGTCCTCCGTTTGGAAAAGGTAGATACTCTTGTCCCTGTATCAATATGGCTCGCCTTCTCGTTCTTGAACTAACCCACTTCGTTCCTTTGGTCGACAGTCACTCAGGCTCTTCAGGTTGTCATACAGTTGCATTCGGTTGCGCTCTCCAGGTAAACTCTCTGGGTTTTTATCTCCCTACAGGCATTCGCATTCTCCTTGGATTTCCTTCATATCGTCCGTTCTAACGTACATGAATTGGTGTTTTGTAGGTCTCTGTTGGTGACCTGGGCGGCGTGTCTTCCAGCGTTTAGTTTGTACAGTCGTTTCTTTTTCTGGGTAGGCTTGAAACCCCAATGCTTGGTTGTAGTTTTGATTGATGCTAAAGACCCATGTTTTGGTTCAAGTCCTTGGTCGCTGTATGAGTTTACTCGGTTGTATTTGCTTTTCGTTTGCTCCTGTATTAAGTGTAATAAGAGTTGGGAGCCACTTGTTGGTTGGTTTTGGTCAAACCCCGGTTCTGGGTTTTCTGGTTTGCAAGCTTTTCCGACTATATGTCGTACTCTGCTCTATATATATATTAGCGGACTTTGTTTTTCGTAGTATCGGTCTGGCTCTACCAGTGGTCATTGTAACTGCGGTCTTTCGGCTTTCTAAATGAAATTTTTGAAATGAAAAGAAAAATGTGTAGTATCGTTACCTCTTTGCATTGGTATTTTGTCTCTGTTCGTTGGTTGCTTGTTATGTCTTCGAACACTGGAAGAAATGGTTGTTCCTCATACTCGACTTCTTCACCTTTGATTTCTGATGTATATACTGGGATTTTGATTCGACTGTATGCGAAATAAAAGTATTGTTGTATGTCTTTTGTGGCTGTATATTTACCAAGACTTCGTCTGGTTGTTTAATATGTGACCATGACTCATATTTGAATAGTTGCAATAGCAAATTGATGAATATTATTCGTACGGTAATTTAACAGATAGTAAAGAACGTAAATTCACTTAGGCAATTATTTATACATATGGTACAGCTGGACAAATAACTTTCTGTTTGAATGCTCTGACTGTTTCTATTTATTTTTTTTCTTAATATTCAACTCAACTCCACTCAACTGAACCCCTCTCTGTTACATTTGATTTGTTTTTATACTTCTCTGTTTTCAGTTGATGTTTACAGTTAATCCAACTGATACAAAATATGGTTACAGAAATACTATTTTTGTTAATAACTATAATCATTTGGCATTCCAAGACTTGTAGGAACAGTTGGCTCTTATTTCCCTAATTTAATGGACCATTCCTTAACTAATAACTAAGCTACAATAATCCTAACTGAAATAAAAAGAGATGTCTAAATTCACTGACTTTGTAAAACAAACTAAAAGAAAAATTATTTCCATAAAAATTAAACAGTCCAATCGATCACTAGCCTTCGAACCTGGTTGGAATTCTTTTTGCCCAATTTACGGTGAGCTGGATGCTCCTGCATCAGGCTCCCGGGGTGAAAAGAGATCATGACTCCGGTTCATGAGCTCCTCTACCGACGTTCCTGTTCGTTCAATATGCCTGGCGTCAAGCCATGAGTTGTCCTCAATCGGACGGTTCTTCCACTTGACCAGGTACTGAAAATAATTTTTCCGCCGAGTACGTCTAACTACCTGAGTTTCAAGGATGCCTTCGATCTCAGGAGGTTGGACATAAGGCATCTGTCTTTTCCAATTTTCTCCGTCTTCCTGGGTGTTCCTCGTGGATTGTCCGGGTTCATCTTTCTTTTCCTCCAACAGATCGCCTGTATACGGAAACAGATCTGCCACATTGAAGATAGGTGATATGCCTACTCCGGGTGGTAGTTGTATTTCGTAGGCATTTTCCGAAAATTTTCGCAAGATCTTACAAGGCCCTACCTTTTTGTACTTCAGTTTATTGTACGTACCCTTAGGGAAACGTTCCTTACGCAGGTGTACCAGGACTTCGTCCCCTACCTCAAAATGAACTTCTCTTCTCTTTAGATCTGCATTTTCTTTATATTTTGAGTTGTTGTCCTGTAATTTTGTTTTCACCTGTTCATGTAAATCCCTCATTGCATTAGCAAAATCTTCTCCGTCTGCACTCCGTCGTTCCTGTAAACCAAGATCCTGAAGTTCATGCACTCCACGAGGGTGCATGCCATATAGGATCTGAAAGGGATTGAGACCCGTGCTACGATTTGGCGAATCGTTGTAAGCAAACTCTGCTTGCGCTAGCACTCGGTCCCACATCCGAGAATTCTCCCCTACTAAGCTGCATAACAGATTTCCCAAACTTTTGTTCACAACCTTTGTTTGCCCGTCGGTTTTCGGGTGATAAGCAGAACTGTAGCTTAATTGGGTGTTCATTTTTTTCCATAAGG